>JARYZH020001892.1:0-21085 GCA_030021035.2 Notholithocarpus densiflorus | reverse complement strand
TAGTGAGGTGGCCTCTGCATACTCCATATTAGCTAGGTTGAGTATAAAATGCAGTGTATCATTTCTTGTATACGTAGGCATTTTTACTGAAACCTCTTTCTATACATGTCTTGGAATAATAAGCATTCACATAGTGGCAGAGCCAGGAATTTTGAGTTGGGGGAGGGCCGAACCATTGCGTCAAGATAAACTCAAATCACAAATAAACACTACCCTAAAAAATTCACATAATATATGCGTATGTATGAAAATATAAATTTAATTATCTTATTCTAAAGTAAGTTGTATACATATACACAAAATTATCAACTTTAATATGTATATATATACACCTAGACACAAGATCTTCTTTATAAAAGAAACTTATAATCTTCTTAAACTCTAATAAGTATACAAACATTGTATAATTGGGTATATAACATACAAATATAAAGAACAAAAAAAAAGATGAATATAGTATCTTCCATCAAAGTCATGCTTGACAATAATACTTAACGTAATAAACTTCATCAATTGATATTTTTATAACAAAATTATACATAATTTCCTTTTTAATATATAAATTGTTTGCAAAACTTCATCCATGTTTGACAAAACAAAATCATATTGTTATAACTGTAGTCCCATATGAGCTTTTTTTTTTCTTGATAAAATCTTGATAATAGAAAATTTCAACCAAATTGCATATATTATCAATGTTGAATAATTTGAACGCATTAATAGGATTTGAAATTGAGCTAAAAATTAAGGGTCCCACTATTTACTCACAAAACTTACTATCTAATTATTTCATTCTATTGCAATTGTATATCAACTCTAAACATTCTTTTTTTGGGAAGGATTACTAGATTAGTTGATCAATGCTTTCTTTTGGGGGGTCAACTTCTATTTTTTTTATATAACCTTTAAATATTTATAAAAAAATACCTATATTATAAAAATTTTAAGGATGCATGTGGCTCCGCCACTACATACATGACCAAAAAGGAATAGGGAGAAACATAAGTTACATGGCCAATGAAACCCGGGGCTATTGACAATTTTCCATACATTAAGCTTGCTATTGAGACTCCAGCTTCAACACAACAATGTTGTAGACTAAAACACATTTCTGGTTGATGCTTATGAAAAGGATAGTTTCTCATTTTAGCATGCAAAAAATTTGCTGCATCTTCTGCTTTAAACCACTCAAGCAAATCGATTACTAGATGATGGATTCAGTGTTACAACCTGTATTTATGTTGAAATTGCAGAGCTCCTTGGAATAGATGCTAAAACATTCACTTTCAGCTATGCTGAACTTAAGACAGCCACAGAAGATTTTAGTCCTGATAATAAGCTTGGAGAGGATGGATTTGGACCTGTATATAAGGTAGTTCCTTGTTCTAATTAAAACTTTAGTGGCTGAACCCAACCCATTGCCTTAAAGTTGACTGTCTGATATAAGTTTAAGGCTGCTATACATCTGTTTCTATTTCCATGCAATAAAAATTATCAAATCACAGATTGCAACATCACCTTTTTCTTTTTGTTTCGTACCTTTATTTTTTTCCATTTATATTTACTTTTTGTTGTGAGTTTGCATGGCTCCTTACAATTATATCTTGCTCCTGTGATGGATGGGAAGCTGGCATTTGCAATTATTGTAGAAGTAAATTGATCAAAAAATATATGAAGATTCATAACCTCATATACATAAGCCCTTTTCTATTTCTTGTACTAGTTCTAGCACATGCATCTTCACGTTCATCAAAAAAAACTTTAGTTAGAGTAAAAAGTTATTCAAAGTTACTTATCAAAAAAAAAAATTATTCAAATTAAGTTCTTAATGAAATGAACAAACCTATTTTCTAGTTATCTTCTGACTCAAGCAATTTTCCCAAATTCAAACCTTTCTAAGCTGCCATATGGTAAAATCTGTTAACACATTTTTTTCCCTTTATTTGACCCTGGTTGCACATTCAAAATAATGGTTTTTGTTCCTTTTTTTTGGGGCTATTGTTGGGTTTGCAGGGCTGTTCAGTCTTCAATGCAACTTGTTCTCTACACTTGGTATACTTATAAAAGAAAGCATCGTACATTGAATGAGGTCCATTTTTTATTCCACTATATCTCAATTTCAAGAAGTGAATCTGTAAAATCACTGATTTAGAGAAAACTCTTATAAACCCTAAACTTTAACAATTTACATATAAAACCTCGTATTTTATCAAAGGTTTCAGTTAACCCCTTCTGTCCATATTTCCTATGCCGTCGTTTACTTACACACATGAGTCCAAAATGGTGCATTTTGGAAAGTCCAAAATAATGTCGTATTTCCCTTTTTTGTTTTTGTTTTAAGTTTATGAGTTGTCATTTTTGAGTGACATTAATCTTTGTAAAACGCCATTGTTTAGGAACATATGTTTGTAAAACGCCGTTGTTCAAAGATCAAGGTGTTCATTGAAACATTTTTAAAGTTTAGGGGTTTAATTGCAATCAACCCAAACTATAATGTTTAAAATGTAATTTAGTCAAAAATAATTATTGGACACACATTCTAAAGTAGTCACACTCCAAACAAATTACGCTTAAAATGATGAATTGATGATTCCATAAATTTAATATCCTCATGGATGGTTTAAAGCTTGAGCTCTGTCTAAGAAAAAATTTTAAAAATGGACTGGTCTCTGCGTTTATTAGATTTGATATTAATGGGCACCATTAGATGAGTAATTACATTTTCTGGAGGGTATAGCATTTTTAATTAGTCATAACATTTGGCTTGAATAAAGGATTTCCTAAATGTTTTACTATTAGGATTTAGAAGATTCTGACCAAATAATTGAAGTCATAAGAAAACAAGATTAAATTATTTTTTTGGTTACTAATTTAATTGCTAGGAGGTAGGAGCATCAAAGAACGCTTTTATTTTTTATTTTATTTTACAATTTGTCTGGTTGTTTACCTTATCTATGAAATGGGATCCAAAAGATGATCTTTTTTGTTGTTAATAGTTTTCTTACTGTATTGAATGTATCATTGGAGGGAAAACACTCTAGAAGGCAAAGTTTATTTATTTATTGGACAAGGTTTGGCTCCAACCACCAATAGAAATATGACATGTGTCCCGTTATGTGCAATGCATGTGACTCACTTGGTTGGTTGGGTTAAGTGAGTCATTTACATTGCACATGACAAGGACAAATGCCATTTTCCTATTAGTGGTTGGAGCCCAGGGCTCCAAACATGTTTAGAGCCAAACCTTTTCCTTATTTATTTATTTTAAAAATCGACGTTTTGGACCAAATGAAGGAAATCCATGCTTTGAAGAACATTTATATTGGGAAATGTTGTCATCCCTACTCATACGTTTCCTATGAATGGTAGGAGGCATGAAATTTTTTATTTTTTATTTTTTGAGAAAAGGGGGCATAAAATTGAAAATGATTAAATTGGACATACATCTTCACAGTGTAGATAAACATAAAGTAACTACAATGTTTTGAGTTTTATCCTTATAATTGTATATATAAATGGATATTATGTTATTTTGTTTTACATTGTTTGACTTGAGCCATCAATAAGATAATAAGTGTAAATTACATATATTAAGACATCCATCCTAATTGGTCAAACTCCCATTTTTAATTTACTTTAACGGATTAAATTCATACGTAGTAATGTAGATGTGTAATTATTTTAAAAATATATATGTATATTTTTTAATATTTTGTTGGTACTTTGTATTAGGGAACACTCAATGATGGGAAAGTAATTGCTGTGAAGCAACTATCTGTAACATCACACCAAGGAAAGAACCAATTCATAACTGAGATTGCTACTATATCTGCTGTGCAACACCGTAACCTTGTGAAGTTGCATGGATGTTGCATTGAGGGAGATAAACGACTCCTTGTGTACGAGTATCTAGAGAATAAAAGTCTTGATCAAGCATTATTTGGTATGTGAAAGCATCTTTGCAGTTGCTGTACGTGTATAACTATTTATTTATACCATGTAGATTAAATCTGTATGCTTGCATGAGACAGGAAATAGAACTTTGAATCTCGATTGGTCAACACGCTTTGATATATGCCTGGGTGTAGCAAGAGGTTTAGCTTATCTTCATGAGGAGTCACGGCTTCGAATTGTACATAGAGATGTGAAGGCTAGTAATATCCTTCTTGACTCTTATCTCATCCCCAAAATATCAGACTTTGGCTTGGCCAAGCTTTATGATGATAAAAAGACCCACATAAGCACCCGCGTTGCAGGGACCATGTAAGACCCTAGAGGCATAGCGTGTCACCTTGTCTCTTTGAATTACATAATCCTTTTATTTTATTTTATTATTTTTTAGTTATGTTAGTACTAAACTTTGCGTGTGATTATTACTGATATAGTGGGTACCTTGCACCGGAGTTTGCCATGCGTGGGCACCTTACAGAGAAGGCTGATGTGTTTGCCTTTGGTGTTGTGGCTCTTGAGATTGTCAGTGGGAGGCCAAATGCTGACTCGAGCCTGGAAGAAGAAGAGATATATCTGCTTGAATGGGTATGCACAGTATTTTGTGCTCCATATATTTATGATCTTTCTTCAATTGGATGGGTTTTTTTCCTTCAAAAAGTTTCAGTAGCATTTTTTTTTTTCATCTGGACATGTGTTTTGTGTTTGTGACAGTCATGATCCATCCATAACTATATATTTTTTACTTCTGCCAAAAGTTGAAGTACCATTAAAACCTGGATCATAACTTATCAGAAATAAATAATTCTTTTTGCCAAAAATAAATAGATAAAAATGAAGAGGAAAGTTTGGACGTCCAAAGGAAGCAGAATAATTTTAATTGCTAATTTAGTGTATTTGAAAATAAGTCCACTTTGCAACTTAACAGGAAATGAAATGAGTCTCCATACCCAAAACTACGCTAGTAAGAGCCTACTTTTTGTGTGACCAACATTATGTAATAGCCTCATTCAAAATTATTTCATGAATTCCAAGATAAAACTTAAGTATTATTTTGTTTGGTTAGTTCTTATCTATTCATAATTCTGTAATGATCATGATTTTGAACTTTACACTTTCTTTGATATTGAAGAATGTGTTAATCTTGATTTATCACTCATCCATATGTCCCAAAACATTTAAATTAGAGTTCTTAAAATAGATTGATTGTTAGATTCACAAAATGAGCCTATGGATGAGTTTAGGGAAAAGAACTGGATTTTATCTAGATCCCCTGTAAAACATGGTTGTCTTATTCATTCAAACAATTAGAATACTCACTACCAATACATTTATACTTCATTATGAAACCTTAGACTCATTGAAAGTTCTAAGCCATTGGATTACTCACTTCTACCTCTTCTGTACCATATTCTGAACCCATAGAAAGTTGATTCACTGAAACAAATGGATCACTCACTGCCACCACCATGATACAATATTGTAAAGCTGCTCTTGTAACACACATCTTTCTCAGGCTTGGAAGTTGCATGAAAACAACCGTGAAGTTGACCTTGTGGACTCTACATTATCAGAATTCAATGAGGAAGAAGTAAAACGACTGATAGGAGTATCTCTTTTGTGCACTCAAGCATCTCCAACATTACGGCCATCTATGTCGCGTGTGGTGGCAATGCTTTCGGGAGATATTGAAGTAAGCATTGTAACTTCAAGGCCAGGATATTTGACTGACTGGAAATATGATGATGTGACCAACGTTACAACTATGAGTGGGGGTGCAACTATAGGAACCGATACTAGCTATTACAACTCATTATCAGCAAGTGCAAGCATGGTGGGCGATGTAGGGAATTCACCAGGAAATGCTTCTAAACATATGCTTGGTGAGATTATGAAAGAGGGCCGATGAGAATTAGTATTTTTTTTTTTTTCAAAAGTTTTCTGGTGTGTAAATTAAAACACTTTTGTGTATTCTCCAAGTCCTAGCTAGTTGTAAATTTATTTATATAATCTAAGATGTTATTGTTTAGCATGAATTTTTCAAAATTCCTTTTGTAAGTTTTACACCGTAATTCCTACGTTTTATGGTATGGCGTAATTTGCTTCATGTTGTGACTGAAACATTATCAAATTTAAGGCACTACTCAAGAAGCGATACTTTCACATGGAGATTTACTTGGGTGAAGTTCATAGTAAAAGGAGAATAACTATCTCACTTACCCATTCATCAAGGTGAAATGGAAAGTATACAAAAATACTATATAATACATACTTAATATTGAGCGTGAAGGCTGATACGCTTAGTATTAGGCGGGGAAAAAGCTTGTTTGGAAAAATTTCCTTTTACGCCTTATATTGCGTAGTCAAATTATCCACGTGTATTTTTAAACAAGCT
This sequence comes from Notholithocarpus densiflorus, assembly GCA_030021035.2. NCBI lineage: Eukaryota > Viridiplantae > Streptophyta > Magnoliopsida > Fagales > Fagaceae > Notholithocarpus > Notholithocarpus densiflorus. The sequence goes on along the minus strand of JARYZH020001892.1, from coordinate 14,742 downwards.
ACATGACTCATTAAAGCTTCGTTTATTTTGAAGTAAAATATTTTCAGGTGTTTGGTATGACAAGTAAAATTTTTCAAGCAAACCACAAAAGCCGATGGCTTAGCACCAAATCTACTAGTGCCGGAGGTCTAAAGACTGGACCACTGAAAGCAGCAATCAAAGTAGTGTCTCTGACAACTAGACTACTGAAAATCACCGTTGGAATGGTATCTTCGGTGACCGGACTGCCAACACCAATCAACAAAATGGTGTCTTCGGTTACAAGACCTCAAGCACTAGTTGTGGTGCGTTGCCTCTGGCCATAGGACCGCCGATACTAGTTGGCAGTGTGGCGTCTCCGGCCATCAAACTGCCAGCACCAATCGTCGGTGAGGCATCTCTTGCCACCAGACCATTGAAGTAGAGTCATTGGCCACCGAAGCGTCGGCATTGATCGCGGAATGGAGTCACCAGACACTGGACCGACAACACCGATCGTTGGAGCGGTGTCTCCAACCATCAGACTAGTGAACTCGCAACCAGATGAGGGAGGGAAGCTACTGTGTGTTTTTGGAAAATATTTTACCAAATTTTTAAAGGTAAAACATTTTACTACTTTTTTAAATGATTTTACGGTCAACCAAAAATATTTTACAAGTTTGACTATATTTTACCTACAAACAAGAACCTGAAAAAGGGAAAACATTTTACTTCAAAACAAACAGAGCGTAAAGTACACATGGATAGTTTTATCAATCATCATGTAGTGGATTAGAGGAATTTTTCTCCAATCTAATTTAGAGGTAAACTTTTTCAATTAGTCAACGCCTCACATCGAGAGTGAGTAAGGTTGAAGTATGAAAACAAGAAGATAACCAATTAGTGATGGTTGAACTACACATTTCATATGGCAGTTAGCTAAGCTAATTGGAGAGTACCGCCAAGTAAGGCATCTAACCCTAATATTTAAGCTTTGTTGGCGTGTGAGACATGGCCGAGTATGTTAGATAGTCACAGGCCCCATTCAACTGAGACTTATAAGGAATGTTAGGGTCATATTTTTATGTAATTGACATATCCTATAACAAAATGCACTTTACATGAAATTGGGGATATCTAGCTTAACAAAAGCTAAATTTGCACGTCTTAATACCTAGCTCGACACCTTCGATCTATCGAGGTTTAATAAACCTCAATACCTGTCTCGATCTATCAAGCTGACGGATTTTGTAATATAGCCTGCAATATTTGGATTCTAATTGGCTATTGTTTATGGGTTTGTGTAAACCTAATAGGAATAGGAAAGCTCATTTAAAAGGCCCATTAAGCTCCTATTTAAATAAGATGGTAGAGAAAGAAAACCCTAACGAGAGTTTCATAAGGTTTTCTTATTGAGACCCTAGCCTCCATCTTTTGAACTTGTGAGTTCAGAAAGCAGAAGAAAGAGATCTTGTAGCTACTGTGTGCTTTCGGGTTCTGTACCAAGCAAAGTCTATGGCACCAACAATTGAAGATCTTATTGGTGTTTTTATGTGAACCTACTACAAATCAACTACAACAATCAAAAGGGTTGCTGTGGAGTTAGTCACGTACTGGGCTTCATGTAAAGCTGTTAGACACAGATTGAAGATTTGTGCAAAGGTAAGAAGTCTTCTACAAGATCAAGTCCAATTGAGAATTGGAGTAAGGATTCAACTGTAGTTGGCACTTTAGGATAGACTGGGTAGGGGTAAAATTCCTTGTACTTGTAATCTTTTGATTTTGATTAGTAATTCTTGAAAGTGGTGATCTGAAAATCACCTGGTGAGGTTTTTACCTTGTGAATGTTTTCCCCATTAGTCAAAAAATTACCATATCAAATTTATTTTCCATTGCACTCTAGATTATTTGGTGATTTTTTGTGCCTCCACGTTATTTGCATATAATTTAATCTAATCAACTTGGGTGATTGAATTAATTTACTGGGGTCAATATATAACCCAACAAGGAATGAAGAGATTTAATTTCCCAAACAATCTTGTGTTGTATTCAAGTTACACCAAAGAAGGATACTACTTGATTGGCTAGCAATAACTTTGATCTACAAGAATTCTTGGTGTGTTAGGCCCAGGCAAGCAAATTAGAGAAAGAATTCCTAGTAGAACACTTAACTAGATCTAGTCTCATTCAATCCTATAAAGAGGGCTCTCTACAATCTACATCACGTAAAGGGTCAAAAATAATTATCTAAAACTTTTTGAGTTTACAAAAAGATAGAGAAAAAGAATTTCAGTTTTGGTCCTTAACTCTCCCTAATTTTGGATATAATAAAATGAGAAAAAGAATACATATAGTTGACCCTAGATAGTATATTAGAGCATTCACATCCGGGTTTCTAAAAAAATACATATTTTACACTCTAAAAAGCTACTTTACCTATTTTACCAACTCATTTAATAATATAACCAACATCACATTTCTTATTTTTACATACAACATAATAAAATAATAGAGAGAGAGAGAGAGAGAGAGAGAGAGAATGAGAGAGTCAAAGAGGAGAGAGGAGAGAGAAGTGAGAGTATGAAATAAATACAAACTTGCTTTCACAATTGCTATAAATACAAACTTATTACTTTCACAATTGCTAAAAACTTTTAGCAATATACACCCATGTAAAGCTTAATTTGAGAGTGAATGTGTTGCAAAAATAGCCATTTGGGGGTTTTACACCCCAATACTAATGCTCTTAAAAACATTAGCATCAGGTGTGCCAAATGCTAAATTTTTGGCATTTGGCATACCAAACACCAAAAACCAATCCTCATTAGATGTGTCAAATGCCCAAAATAAAATTGGCATTTGCTACAGTTCCGCTCTATCAATGACACTGTACGATCATATGTTCTTCCTCTTCTTCTCTTCTCTCACCCATCACCCTCTATCTCTCTCTCCTCTTTAAAGTCATTTGAGGACTCTTTAACTATAGATATAGCTATAGTCGCAGCTTCATCCAAAGGAGATCCGAAAGAGCATGATAAGGAATATAAAGAAGATAAGATTGTCATACACTGATGGACATCTAAAGAGGAGAAATTATAATCCACAAGGACCACAACTATACCTTAGTCATTATAACTTCTACTGAGCAAGTAATTTTCACAATGATAAAGTGATAAAGTGAAATAAATAAATAAATATTTTTATTGGTTTGTTTATATTATTTTTAATGAATTAGTTATATTATTTTAATGTGTTAATCCTAAAATAGAAGATATGATGTAGAATTTATTATAAAGTGGTGTGTTAAAATAGATAAAGTAGGTTTTAGTGTATTGAAATGACATTTGAAATAGCACAGCTGATTAATAGTTACTCTTAAGACAATTTTTAATAAATCATTTTAGGAAAGTTTTGGCACAATTTTCATGAAAAATATGAAAAGCAGTTAAAATAATTAATCATTTTTTTCATAAAATTTTTATTAAAATAGTTCCTAAACCAATGACCTTATGGCATCCCTTCACATTTTCCTTTAAAAAGTCAAGAAAAGTTAATATTTTAATAGGAAAATATAGAATAAAATAGATAACCTGATGTGTGATGTTTTGAAAAATAAATATGTAAAATAAAAACGTAGGTTTTTATGTTAAAATAGAAAAAAAAAATTGCAAAGCAAATGATCTTAAGGGTCACGATGATCGAGTCCTGAGACTTGCACAAATAAATGAGGGGAAACGTAAACAGATGCCCTGAGGGTATTAATTTAAGAAATATTTTTAAAATATTTTTTATGGGAAAAGGGAAAAAAATTTGTTTTGACGGTTTTTTATATTTTTCATAAAAGTTATGTCAAAATTTTCATAAAATGGTTTTATTAACAACTGTCTTTTTTTTCTTTTTTTTTTTGCTAAATAAATACTTTATTATTCAAAAACTCAACCCGAAACAGGGGAGAAACAAAAAGATTGGGCTTGGAACCATCTCTAACAAAGGCCTGAAATACATGAGAAGGCAATTTGGAGATGAGAATCGGCCTAGACCAGTTTACAAGAGCTACCCATTAGGCGAACAAATGTGTAGATACATTACCAAAGTAATTAACAAAATAATTAACTGGCCTAGACCAGTTTACAAGAGCTGCCCAGTAGGCGAACAAATGTGCAGATACATTCCCTTTCTATGAATTAAAGAAAATTCAACATTTGAAAAGCAATTAACAAAGTACAAAAAATTAATATAACTCATAAAAAAACAAAAACAAGGACAATGCCAACGAGTCGTGACTAGAGAAGAGAGCCTAGATGCCAAGTTGTGAATAATGACCTTATAAGTTATACAACTTATACTTACTAGCTACCAAGTTGCCACCAATAGGGTCCGGTTTGTGAATCTCGAGCTACCAAGTTGCCAATGATGTAGTGTTCTATAAACCGCATGAATTTATCAATTATATATGTAGTGTTTTATAAACTATGGTCAACTTTCTGTCCCTAGCGATTGGCATTTTTATGTTTAGTTTATATACCAATGGATATTTGAATATGGGAAATTGTATATTGTAAGAAATGCATTTATAGTCAGAGTAGATGGTCTGGTGTGGTGGCTTTGCATATCTGTATGAGAAGCTTTTTATCTTCCTCTATTCTTCTCTCTCTCTGGCCCTTCTGTAATATCTCTCGTTGCACTTATTTTGTTAATGAATCCCATATAGAGAAAAAATTGAAGTCAGTCATGGTAGGATCATCACCTCTTCTAGTTTTAGCTTTTTGTGTTGCTTGCATCTTTGGCCAACTTTTTGAGTTAGCTCAAGCTCAAAATCAAACCCAAGCTGCTACAGATCCTGCTGAAGGCGTGCCTCTCTCTCTCTCTCTCTCTCACACACACACACACGCACACGCACAGCTTGATACATATGTTATAGTTCTTGGCTGAGTGCTTTGTTGTCTTCTGCATAGTTTACATATGAACAGCAATACAAAACTGCATTTTTTTTTTTTGGGTTATAACTTATTATTAAAAAATGAATTCCGAAAACTGTGTTTGGTTTATGTAATTGTTGAAGTAAAATTGTATAAATTGCAAGCTATTTTAGAATCTGATCGTGCTATAGCTTGCAAATCTAGATAAGAGCTGAAATAATAAGCCACATACTCATATGTCATACAAACAAACGAATCATGCATGCTATCACTGCAAAATAGATATTGTACTTTTCATATTATCATCTTTTCAATGATAAGCTTTAATAGTGGGGCTTGGGTGCGTCCTAATTTCGGATATATAATTATCTATTTATAACTAAATAATCAAATAGCTATCCCCTATGTGCAATGCCCGGCATACAATTTTATTTTTTTATTTTTTAAAAACAAAGGCCTAGTAATTATGTAAAAAAAAAAAGTAAAGAATTTTTTTTTGGTTGGTGCAATGCTCAGCATACAATTTTACTTATTAGATTTTTGAATCACTTGTTAGATTTTTATATATAGTCAATACATATATGTGGAGTTCAGTTTACACTTAGTAAGAATTAATTTCTCTTGAAAGCAAGATTAAATTTGGATATAATCATGTTTGTATTTTTTTTTTCTTCCCAAAAAAATGTGAGAGGAAGGGTTAGAATTAGATTATTTACATGGCGAGACGGAAGAGTAACAATAAGCTACAGCTTCTTGATAAGCAAACCTTTTTTTTTTTTTTTTTTTTTAAAGTAGATAGTTGGGGAAATGGGAGTTAGGATTCGAATCATAGGAAGAAACATTATAAAAGATATCAATCTCATTAGATTATTACCTAAATTTGACAAACGATAAATTTTTTTTTTGGAATGATGAACCATAAATTAATAGACAACACGTGCTACGTAGTTAATGAAACAATACGCTGTTTCGTATGAATTTTTAAAATTGGGGAGGGGGGACCAGGGAGACCTTAAGTTTGCATCCTTTAAAATTGGGTTAGTTATTTTTTTTTTAATTTTATAAATTTTAATATATTTTTTATAAATAGACAGCTTAGTGCGATTTCTTATGCAGTTGAAACTGTAATGGGTCTGAATGATTTGATAGTTTTTTTTTTTGGAAAATACATAACATTTTTATTTTGGGATGGAATTAAAAAAAAAAAGTAGAGAATAATGCAAAAAGACACGCTAAGTAAGAACATACAGCAGCAAAGTTTTGGAGGGGTATGTATATAATATCAGAGTAAACGGCCATTGCTAGCTATTACTTGTTTCAGAAGCTAATCACAATGAGATTTAATTTTGAATTTGATTGCATGCAGTGAGTGCATTGAATACAATATTTCAAAAATGGAAGATCTCATCACCATCAAATAAATGGAATATAAGTGGGGAACCATGCAATGGAGCAGCCATCGACTCCACAAAATTTGATGACCAAAACCACTACCCCTTTATCAAATGTGACTGTTCGTACAATAGTAACTCTACTTGCCACATTACCCAATTGTACGTTTCTTTCTTTGGTATCCTCATGGTTAAAAAAAAATTTAATTGCATGATTCGATTTTAACTAGTTTAATTGGTAAATTGTCTTTCTCTCTATTATTTTAGCTCAATATATATTTTTTTATTAATAAAAAACCAATAAGCCAGGGGATCTCCTCTATTATAATTTTTATCTGATTGTTTGTTGAAAAGGTGGAAGGTTATTGTTCGATATTGGTTAAAAAATTAGTATCAAAACCGTTGGATATAACATTAACTAATGGCAAAACAAAGTAGCTAAGTAGCAAAATTTATTTTTTATGCTCATCTTTTAGGTACCTTTATAGAGTGGCAGAGAAAAGTAGCAATTGTTTTTTCTTTTCTTTTCTTTTTTTAAATAATTTGATATGTCAGTTGCCACTTGCCACTGTGCAATACAGAAATCCTAATCCGTTATTTTTTAGTTATTACATGCCTGTCCGTAACATTTGGTTATTGGACCAGTTTTTGTTTTGTTTTGTTTTAATGGTTTTAGAGCTCTTCAAGCATCTAATTAATAACTATTATATCCCCCGATTGTGACCACAATGGCACAAACACAACCCCTTTATTGCATATGTCCCTTTATTTTATATATATATATACACACACCCAAGTCATCCTTTTGTTAATTAAAAAAGCTAAGCTGTCATGGGTGTGCCCTTATATATATGGTGCTCCCATGTGCTTTTTTATTTTATTATAAAAGGGTTTTGAGCATGTAATATCATACAAATAGGTACCACCAAATTGAGCATAAATAATTGAAGTAAATTTGCAGCTTAAAATTTTGATGAAATGTATCCTCATGCACCAATTTAAGTTGGTGGCATCTGTCAGTCAAACCAAGTACTATGACAGATGTGTGTTCTTTAAACTTATTGAATTTTTGCATGAAATTGGCCATAGAATCCTGAGGACTAAGGAGAGGTCAGGGAGCAAGGAGACCTTGTCATAATATTCTCTTAAAAGAAAATCTCATGTTCATGCTCACATATATGATGACCAAATATGAAAAAGATAAAATTTGTCTACTTCATAAATTCACATGGCATTAAAATGGGGACTGTACTTGAACTGAATGTCACAGTGTTGAAATGGGGAAAGGAATTGAAGATAAAATGAAGAGATGAGTTCTTGTGTCTTTTGTGTATTTTCTACATTAAAATTCCTCATGTGGTTTCTAGGATTCTATGAATTGACAGTTAATTTTGATCTTCTCTTATGCTCATTTTCTCCTTGTACCACATTTCACTAGTAGAAGTGTGTTTTTGTACAATGAACCTTGAATTCTATGCCGTTGGAGTATACAAGCACAAATTGAGATGCCGTTTAGCGCAAACAAAAGAATAAAATCCTTGCAAAGGATAATCAGATCAGGCCTCAACATTATATGTATTACTTTTGCAAGGTGTAAGCTAAGGGGATTCAAGTTCAACCCTCGGATCTAACCCCATAAGAAGGGAGCAGAATGCCACTAAGCTCTGTGGCCATTAAGCATTAATTGACAACTTACTATTATATGTAAACATTGCTCTTGTAGAGAACTTGTATGATTTTTTTATTATTATTTATTTTATATATATATATATATACAAGATAGAATTCCTACTCTAGCTTAATCTAAGTGTATATATGTGTGAAGTTCTCTCCGGGAGACTTGAACCCCGGCCCTTACCCCCCAACACTCCACAAGCATTTATACTTGTGGAGTGACCACCGCACCAAGGGTACGATGTTAATTACTAATATTCTTGAACAGTCATTCAATCTACCTCCTTTACTAAGCTTACAGTTTTAGTGATCCACAAATTAAATTCATATACAAACTAAAGCACAATTATTTCATATGATAATCTCCCATTTTTTTGCTTTAAAATTAAAATTTTTTGAGAAGTTCTGCAAAATTTGGTAAGTTTCAGAACCTACACTTCAAAATATCTTCAGCATCTTTAGTATCTTCAGTATATGAATCTTTCTGTTCATGGTTGATTTTATTTTTTACTTATTTATTTATTTCCTTTGCAGGAAGGTTTATGCCCTGGATGTTGTTGGTGTAATCCCAGATGAACTATGGACTTTGACTTTCCTCTTCAATCTGTATGATTTCTTCTTTATATGTTCGTTTACTTGCTTTTTGCATGAATATTGATTACCCTCTTTTTCATGTAAGTTGGGATTGAACTTAGACCTTGAAAGTGTACTGCATCATGTCAACCACTAGAAATTTGTGGTAGATGTGGTGTACTAGTTTTCCAGGATGGTTCATTTTCATTATATTATGTTAAATGTGCTAAGTATCCAATATTTCTTACAGGAATTTGGCACAAAATTACTTGACTGGTAACCTGTCCGCATCCATTGGCAATCTATATCGCATGCAATACCTGTAAGCCTGTCTAAATTTTGGTTTGAAACTCAAAGGACAAAGTACATCTAATGTTAATTAAACTCTCTTTCTTCTGATGTTTAAAAAATTAGGAGTTTTGGCATCAATGCATTATCCGGGGCAGTTCCAAAGGAACTTGGAAATCTTACAGATTTAATCTCATTGTAAGTTACCCTCATTCAAAATTTGTAAGTCATCTATGTGGCTTCTTGGTGGTGTTGTTTTTATTTTGTTAGATACTGATGGTCTTCAACTACAACCATTTATTTATTGAAAGATATTTTAAGAAGGGTTATGTGGTATGGTGTATCTCAAATGGCATTTCCTCCTCCCTCAATAATAGGATGGAGGGTAAGGTATTGGGTTCAAGGCACACAGGATGCATGTGTAACTTCCCATTAAAAATATATGAAGAAGGATTTAGTAGTCAGCCAGATGCAATTGTACGCTTATTCTGATGCTTTCTACATTTCACACAACTTGTTTTTTTAGGCTAGAATTCTGCATTACACATACTTGATCTTGATGATCAGCACCCAAGAGAATCAAATCCTTGTTTATAAATCATATATTGTTTTTCTTATTAATTTTGTAGGGCTTTTGGGACAAACAACTTCACCGGTTTTCTCCCATCCAAGCTTGGGAATTTAGTGAAATTACAACAGCTGTAAGTTCTAGTACAATATAGCATTCCATTTTCAGTGTAAGTTCTGAAAATCTATTTGATTGTATTTTATAGCTCGGTCAGGCAGACTTTGGAAATGGTTCTAGTAAAGCTTCAAGTAATATCATGTCTGTGGCTCAAGATTATAACAACTTTGTGACAACAAATCTTATATGCCATATTGCAAGGTTTTGCATATGCAAGACTATATGTTTTATCCCAGGAATGTAATTATAATTCTTAAAAATATATTCTACATGGTAGAGTCAATTACTATTGGCAGCCAGAAATGATATGTTTAAATGATACTGCTATTGCGTTTGGTGCCAAAAATCACAATAAATTTGATATTTATTTTGTAGGTACTTCCTAAGAAATTTTGAAAATTGTTCTAAAATGACAAGTTAGCAACCTAAACAATAATCTAATGATGGCTTGAGACCAATCCTTTTTTATCATTAAATTTATTAGCTGCTACTACTAAATTTTTACTTGAGCTGAGGATAAGGATATCAAAGATCAGTTTATTCATGTAAGTTCTTTACCTTGACAGCTACATTGATAGTTCTGGAGTTAGTGGTGAGATTCCTTCAACATTTGCTAATTTAAAAAGCCTCCAAACAATGTAAGAACTGGCTTGCTACTTCTTTTCTGAACTGCAAACTTTTTAAATTTTACATAGTGATAAATATAAAAACCAAAAATTGTGATTAGATTTTATGAGCAAAATACCTATTGTGGTCTCAGGTGGGCATCAGACACTGGACTAACGGGCAGGATACCTGACTTTATAGGGAATTGGTCAAAGCTTACTACCTTGTAAGATGATATTGCTAACACTGTCCTATTTTTTTCTTGCTAGATCATGCTTAATAGGGCTCAATATTTATTACAAAGTCAAAGTGAAATATTGTTTTTTGAAGAGTTCTGACTAAGAAAATTTTAGCGTTTACTTGTACATTCTACTGAAAAGATGCATTTGTGCACAATTTATGATTGACTAATCCAAAATGCTTTTGTAGGAGGCTTGAAGGAAACTCTTTTGAAGGTTCAATACCCTCAACATTTTCCAGTTTGACATCTCTGCAAGACTTGTGAGCGTCTGAATATCTTGGTTACTTTTATTTGTATTTTTCGGATCTGTAAAGCTAACAATCTCATGTGTGATATTATTGTAGGAGAATAAGTGACTTGTCTAATGGGAGCTCTTCACTGGCATTTATAAATAATATGAAATCTCTAAAAACCTTGTAAGAAAACACCAAAGCAGCTATGTTTCAAATTCCTAATGATGAATATACATGTTTTCTTTCCTTCTATATTGATCTTCCAGAATATGGTATAACAGTTTACTACATGTATTGCAGGATGCTGAGGAATAATAATATTTCTGATTCTATTCCATCCAATATAGGGGAATACCTACAGTTGACACAGCTGTAAGTAATGCCCATTGGTGGGTGACTATTTAGATATATGTGGGCTGGAAATGTGTTAGGTTGAATTTGACCATTTCTCAAAGCAGTGGAACCAGGAACATCTCTACTACTTATTAGGTTGGACAACCCCAACCTGAAGAAAGAAATTTATATGGGTTCCTGTACTAAAATTTAAATGATAAATACTAATAAAATTAAATGATTTAGTTATTAGGTTTCTCATGGCTTGCAAAATGAACTCACCCTGTTTGTAATTGAATAAGGGGACACTTCATAGTATTTTGAACTCATCCTGTTTCTTTTCAGCTTCTCTTATCTTTTCTCCATCCTTTTCTTGTTGGGATGGTGTATCTGGCTTATATTTTACTGGCACTAGTTTTATGTGATACTAGCTTTGATGTCAATACATAATAATAATATTGTTTTACTTTTTCAGGGATTTGAGCTTCAACAATATAACAGGACAGATTCCAGTCTCGCTTTTCAATTTGAGTTTGCTCTCTTCCCCGTAATATACCTCATATTCTTAATTGTATATTATACATCAGAATATTATTGTTTATTGTAGTGAAGCATGTCTATTGTATTCATTATCAAGTTTCTTGGAAATAACAAGTTAAGTGGCATTGTGCCTGCACAAAAAAACACGTCTCTTCTCAATGTGTAAGTACCTAAGACATTATTTTCCCTTAACAATATTATGAAACATTTAAAATGAAGTGGACTACATGGAGGGAAAGAAATTGGCGTACCTTCATTAGTTCTCTTTATGAGTGGTCTTTTGTGTCAGGTCTCACAGATAGTAACTCTATTCATTCTTTCATGGATTTGATATGTAGATAGTTCTCCATTTGTATTTCTTTAGGGTCTAGGCTACTTTGTGATTATTTTCACAAGGTAGTCTCGTTTCAATATAATTATTTTTAAATTTTAAAAAAATAAAAAATGAAACATTTAAAATGAAAATGGAGGTGTCTAACAATTAGCTTTTTAATTAAAAAACTCTCTTATTAGTTGATTGAATCTTTGCCGTATGTATACAAGGAGTTATATTCAATCTTTTGCCGAGAGGGGGTTATATTCAAACTTGAGTACCACATCCCTAAACTTGTATGCACTAAGTGAACATTTATATATAGCGAGCTATAACAATCATATGGAGAAGATGCTTTTACAATGGGAGGTTATAACACACTCAAGTTAATCAAAGATTTGATCTCCATGTAATAATTTAGTGATTATTGTAAAATGATGAAGTGTTTCCTTTCTTTTTTTTGGGGGCGAGGGGGGGGGGGTAAGAGTAGGGGTGGCAATTCGTGTTCGCATGTCGAGTTCGTGTCGTGTCAACTTATGAGTATTTGACTATATAGGTCAATACCAACCCAATATGTTTACTAAACGGGTTAAAATTCTTCAACCCTAACACGACCCATTTATTAAACGGGTCAGTCGTGTCGACCTGTTTATTAGATTTTATCAAAATGAAAAAACAAACAAATAAATTATTTTTAATATAAAATTCAGAACTAACGAATAACTGCATCACAAATAATCATTCAAAACTAAAGCATATCCCAATATCACAAACAATTAATCACAATTTGTCAAAGAAAATAAATTACAACAACTAATAAGTTTCTATACCTAGAGTTTGAAGGGTATATTGGTAAAATGTCATTTAATTAAACGGGTCAGACGGGTTCTATGTGTTCAACACTAACCCAACCCGTTTATTAAACGGGTCAGCCATGTCAACCCAAATATGACATAAACCCGTTAAGCCTCAACCCATAACCTGCTAATTTTGTGTCGTGTCGTGTCGGGTTTGCGAGTCATGTCAAATTTTGCCACCCTTAGGTAAGAGGGGGTGATTTCCTGTATATTTAGAAGCAAGAAATTACAGAAAAAAAGGAAAAAAAAGAAAAAGAAAAAAAAAAAGAGTAAATTCTGTATCACCACTGGCTTAATTGTGCTGGCCTTATCTTATAGTCTCAGAAAAGAGTGACACATTGCTAGATTTATGGATTTCCATGTGTAGCTAATAACATAAACAAGCATGGAATCATCAGCAAACATGGAAAACTAGAGGTTCTGGATTTTAAAATTTTATTTCGGAGCATCAGTGTCACTAGAGTAATGCCTAATTTAGTGTTGAACAGGGATTGTTTACAAATTGAATGGATTATGCATCTAACATCCTTGTTATGTTATTCTTGCAGTGATTTGTCTTACAATAATTTAGAGGGAAGCTTTCCTTCTTGGGTCAGCGACAAAAATTTGCAACTGTATGTGTCTATGGTATTTGAAAATTTTTTAAATTATATTTATTTTTCTGATATTCTATAACCTGCTACTCTTGAATAATAACTGACATTCAGATCCTATGCTGTATAACATGCAGTAATTTAGTTGCCAACAATTTCACAATAAGTTCAAACAGCAGGTAAATTTCTCCTTGCTATATTTTCTTATTTTAATGCTTGAGTTTAAACATAATGAAACAAATTGATGTTTCAAATCTAGTTTAAAATGGTGAAGCTGTTAGAATATGATAGCCACAATGCTTTCAACATGGTACATTGTCCTCTCAAATGTTTTGGAACTTTTGAGAGGACAATTTACTGAGATTTACATGGTAAAATGAGCATCTAATCTATGATCACCATTGATTTGATGCCTAGGAGAGTAAAGGGGACTATCAAGTCCCAATTGGTTAAGTGTACCCCACCTTTCCTAACATACCAATTCTGCCTAAATATTATACGTTTCTCTTCATGGAGGTTTCATAATATATTTGCTTCTTGTGATTGCAATTGATAGCTTATACTAGAAATATACCACTGATAACTCATTTAAACAAACCTCTTTCATCATGGGCTAGTATTATTGAGAGAATGCTTATTTTGCATATCACCAAGAGATCATTTCTCATTACATGAGTGAAAACTTAATCCTAATAAGAATATTTATATTAATTAGATATATTTGCTTTAAAATAACGATTGTTTCATGTGCATCATTAAACACTATATTCCTTGTCTAAGTGCATTTCTTTTCTGCTTTTAGTGTTTTGCCTTCAGGATTGAACTGTCTTTAACGGAGTTTTCCTTGTAATCAAGGCACTGGAAGATGCAAGTAAAATTAAAAACTCACTTTTGATTGTAAGATTGAAAAGCATTAATAGGTATTGAGTTCAAAGAACAAGAGGATTATACACTAGGATTGGTGTTTCTACGAAGAACACTAGGTGCTGAAACTTCAAATGTTTACAAAATATTGATATGGTAAAATCAAGATGCATTCCAAACTTTAGTAGACATGAATATTGGTAGGGCTAAATTGGCAATGCATCATAGCTATATTCCATTATAAATTCAGTATTCAGTAATTGATAATGGCAGCATGAGATACTTCAGAAAAAAAAAAATTTCAAGGTCAATGAACTTCTGGCAAGGTCCTCTACTGGTGATCATTAAAAGAGTACTTAAAGCTTGTGTTTGAGTATGTCAATCTTGTCATTTGAACTGAGTCACACATTCAACTTACAGATAAATTAAACTATTTTTCAACTCATATTTTAGTTTATTTGTAATAGACTACTAGAATAGATTAGGTTTCTAAATTCAAGCATGTCCACTACGGAAATTATTAGCATGCTTATGAACGCACAAATTTAATGACCTTTTCTGAGATTACACATCAATGACTGCTTCTTTTATGTTGGATTTTCAGATTATAACTTTTCAATTAAGTGTGGTGGTCCTCAGATTACCTCTTCTAAAGGGATTGTGTATGAGAGGGA
>JARYZH020001891.1:0-21107 GCA_030021035.2 Notholithocarpus densiflorus | reverse complement strand
ACTAAATATTGTGATTAAATTACAACATATTGGGAATTTTTTTTTTTTTTTTTTTGTTAATGTAAATATTGTGATTAAATTATTTGCTAACTTTTAAAAAAAAAATTAATATTGTGATTATTGGGAATATTTAGTACCAAATATTGTGATGGGCTATGTTATTACAACATATGGGAATATTTGTTTTGTTTTGTTTGTTAGTGTAATATTGTGATAATATGCTAAGTTTAAAAAAAAAATATTGTGATTAATTATTGGGAACATTTAGTACTAAATATTGTGATCAATTGTTAGGAATATTTAGTACTTTTAGGTCTTTATCATGGATATGAAATGAATTATGAGTTTGATACCTAAGATAGTATTTGTAGTCTTTTTACCATAAATTATTTCAAGATATATTTATTTAAGATTTGTAACAGAGATTTCAATGGATAACTGGTTGGTATATAATATTTTTGTTCATCATAACTTATTTGAATGGGTTTTGAAAGTCATGCCCCTAGAATGATTTGGAATTTTAAAAGAATATGAAATTGGTAATGACTATTTTTGTATGTGACCTGAGGTGAGTATATGCAAATTTGGTTGAGGTTAGTATTGTTGGCATTTCATACGCAAAGTTTTGTGATTGATGTTGATTAAGCGGTATAAATTTGTCACTAACACCATTGCACTTGATGATCTATAGGTTGACAATGATCCATATAAATATATACTACGGTAGACCCCTTAGCAATGCCAACCCTTATGACGGATTGATGTTTCAAGGTCCGGGTATCCAGTGCTACTATATGATGATACGCCGTAAGCTAAAGACCCTGAATGATTTGAAAGTAAAAATTATGGAAGAGTTGCAAGTGAACCCTGCTTTGCATGACATACATATTACTTTCCGTTCTCCACATGAAGTCCTCAATCAATGCATTAATTACAGATATATGGCGATAACAGAGGACAAACATGTGAAATTCATGTTTAGTAAGATGCAAAAATGGGAACAAGTAGCAGATTTTGAGTTGTATGTCAGTTTGCAGCCGCGTGCGGAAGTCGGCGTAGAGGAAATTGTACAAACAACTATATCTCTACAGTTTGCAGTCCTAGATGATTGATGCACCACATTGGGAGGCTATACACCCCCTTTTCAAGAGACACCAACAACAATTGAGAGCGAACTTGGAAATAGATTTAAAGATCAATTTTGTACACATCGAGACAAATCTTCTACCGTTCTAGTAGTTGAAGATGAAGACGAAGACTGTTTTGGGGAAGATCTTGATGATAGAGATGAGTACGAAGAAAGGATTGAGCGAGGCGACTTTGACAGGGGTGTTGATGACCATGAAATTACTCTCATTCCTCATGTTGATGATATGGCTGAATGTGATGAAGATGATGCGGACGCTACTGTTAGAGTCCAGCATGTTACAAATGCGACCCTCGTTTATGAACCTCCTGCCTCATCATTTTATGAAAATACTTAGGAAAATATGGTTGATCCTGAAGTTGCTCAGCAAGCATTTGGTTCTTCTTGGAATGCGGACATGAATTTTGCGAAAGGGTTGATTTTTGCGAATAAAGAGGCGGTGAAACGTGCATTAACAATTTACGCCGCAAAGCATAACAGAAACATTATGACTAGTAGGTCGACCAAAAGTAGACTGTCTGTGAAATGCGTCGATGAGTCATGCATGTGGTACGTTGGGGCAGTCGCGAAGCCTGAACATGGACCATGGATGGTCACATCTTATAGGGGTCCTCACAGTTGTATACCCCTTGCCACGGCCCTTGATGGTAGAATGATGGATTGTAATTTTCTTGCAACAGAATTTGTTCCATTGTTGCAAGAAATACACACGGCAACAATTTATCACCTCAGAGATTTCATTAAAGGGAAGTATTATAGGCATAAGCTTTCTTACTATAAGATATGGGATACGAAACAACGAGCTATTGCAAAGATATTCAGGGATTGGGAAGAGTCTTGCCAAAGGTTGAGAAAGTTATTGTTGGCATACTTGGATCAAGAAACTGGCACCCGGTACTAGTGGCACACCATACCCAGGGACGAGTTCGATGATACAATATTGTGCTATGTATTTTGGGCTTTCGCTCCATGCATTGAAGGATTCAGACATTGTAAGCCAGTGATCAGTATTGATGGGACTCATTTGTATGGTAAATATCGAGGGGTGTTGTTGATTGCAATGGCCACCGATGCCAACAACAAGGTTTTGCCTCTCGCCTTTGCCGTTGTGGACAAAGAGTCAGGGCCTAGTTGGGGGTGGTTTTTAGAATGCCTCAGGATCTCACTGGAAGATGTGATATCAGATAAGGACATCTGCATAATTTCTGACCGACATAAGGGTATTCAAAACGCAATTGCAAACTGGCCTAGAGATGATGATGGACAACTACGAGTAGTTCACAGATATTGCCTTTGACATGTTGCTAGCAACTTCAACACGCATTTTCAAGACACCACTTTAAAGTCATTGGCCTTGAAAGCAAGGTATGCTATTTAGGAAGCTAAGTTTGAGTTGTACATGCAACCTATCAAGGAAGCCGAGATCGAGGCCCTTAGGAAGAAACGGAGAACCGAGCGGCAGGAAAGTGAACCTGACTCATCCATCATGCCATACACATATCTAATGAAAGAGGATCTAGACATGTGGACCCAGTTACATGATGGTGGATATCGTTATGGGGTTATGACAACCAATGTCTCAGAGTGCTTCAATGGAGTACTCAAAGGTGCCCGTGGCCTACCCATTGCTGCAATGGTTGAATTCACTTGGAGCAAACTTGTTGCGTATTTCCATGATCGACACAAAGAAATTACTCATGATCTCTCAAAGGGCAAAGTATGGAGTAAATATGCCTTAAAAATCTATGGACAAAACCTACAAAAATCTCTTAGCCACCAAATAAATGCGTTTAATTATATGAATGGTATATATCAAGTAATTACTGCATACAACATTCATAGCTCTAAAAGGGGACACCATAGTCATGAAGTAAACGTAATGGCCAGAACATGTCATTGTGGAAAGTGGCAAAATCGAAAGATCCCTTGTTCACATGCAATTAAAGCTCTTCAGCACTTGGGGCAAGATGCGACTACATATATTGACCCATGTTATAGTTTGGACAACACCATTCGCACCTACTCACATGCATTTATGGTGCCAAAGTCAGAGTCATTGTGGAGGGATGTGGACGGTCCAAAGTGGGTGCCTGACCCAAACCTGTTGCGGGCCAAAGGTCGACCTGTGGCGTCTAGGATACAGAATGAGATGGATAGGGTCCGACGAGAACCGGGAAGCCGGAGGCCAGATTCTGACTTGAGGGAGATTCAACAAAAGCAGAGCTGTGGACTGTGTCATCAACATGGGCATAACCGTAGAAGATGTCCGCTTTCCTGTGGGGCTTCGACAAGCAGTAATGATCCAAACTAGGTAAGTGATGCTTTTATATAAAATGTCATGATTGTATCAATTAGCCAAGTTGCGTAGATTAGTATGTATGTTTTGGCTTTTGGTATCTAACGACAATATTTGAATTTTTGTTAGGCATGCAGATACTTGATTTTGGAATGGCATTGTAGATGTAAATTGGGGTTCTCTTTATTGTGTATTTGAACTTTCTATTGGGTTGTATCGGCACAATTATTATTTTGTTTATCATTGAATGAACTTGTAATCGAAGTATGCTATATCCAATGTACCTGTTTCTAGATTGTGATATTATGCAACCATGCAAGGCAAGCGCTCCCCCATGGTTGAATGGTTTTTAGTAATCGAAGTATTCTATATTCAATATATTGCAGATGTTGATGTGGGGTCATCTCTGTCTTGGACACAACAATAACAAGAGTAAATTTCCCTTATTCTTTTCACACAATTCCATTTCATCAAAATCCCCTGCCTCCCAATAAGCTCTTACACTCAGACTTCAGGAACAAGTGGTTCATAAAAAATAAATACTCATTCAACCAATGAAGTAACAATTAATAGTTGCTGCAAACAATTGTTGAAGCAAAGCGAAGAAAGAACTTCAATCAGTAGAACTGCTTTATCTTTACTGTTGTGTGAAGTTTAAAGCCTCAATATAATAACATTACTTTGTGTTGATTGTGAGAAACTAGTTTTCATCACTTCACCCTTTACAAATAACTTCTGAAATAAATAGCTTCCTGACTCCCAGTGATAAAGCATAAACTTTGGTTGGACAAAGTTGCCAAGGTTTAATGTTAAGGCAATAAAATGGTATGAGTATATAAATGAGTCAATTACAAATCATAATTATAATGGCTATTTGAGTTATAGTGACATTAAATCCCACATCAAGAGACTTCATCATTTCTGTCTCATCAAATACAACAACAATAACAACCAAGCCTTAATCCCAAATATTTGCACTATGTTGAGCTTCAACTTTCAGAATAAAATCAAGTACTCATGAAATCAAACATGCCAATCCCAAAAAAGAAACAAAGAAGTCAACCACCACTTGTGTATCCTTTGCTTATATAAGAATTCTTTGTAATGTTCCCCATCACTTGGGTACATTGATTTTCAAAGCAAAATTATTAAAACAAAATTGCAATTACAAAAGGCTCTAATCTGCCACAAAGTGATTTCAGTTCCCCATTGTTTCTTTCTCGATATGTCAATATGGATGGGAACAAGAAGAACATGGTAATCCATCTGTTCGTGCAACATGCCAGCTGCAATTCCTAACAACAGTGAGAGAGAATTTCTTCCTGAAGAAATATAATGATTGATACTAAAATAAGAATTCCGAAACTTCAGTTTCCAAAGCAATGATACTTTAACAATGAAAGAAATCAACTTCCAACGACTCCAGGGAAACTCAAAGGACTTGTAGTGATCAGCATAACTATCAGCTGTGATCTGAAGAAATTCATAACCACAGCAAGCGCCATGAACTTTTAAGTCCCTAGAAAAGATCATAGAAAATTTATATCATTACATTTGCAACAAGAATTCCCAACATTCAAACATAAACTAAGTGCACCAAAACAATATCTGAGGTTAAAGCAATTGGTTTTTTGATTGTTATGCATATTATGCCTCATGCCATGATATAAGCTTCATTGAAGTGGCAAAATCCTATAGAACATGAGTAAAAGTGAAAAAGCCTAAGGTTATAATTTGGAAGTTAAAATGCATACTTCCTTTGGTACGCAGTTACATTCCAGATGTATGGATCCACTTTGCTGGGAACATAAAAAAAGGCAAAATAATAGGCATACAGCCTTGCATAGATTCAAGGAAACAGAAAAACTTCAGACACCAACCTAGACACATAACTAAGTTTCTCAGAAGTAAAAATGATATGATAAACCAGCAACTGTCTTACTGAAATTGAAAGGGCAAGCCAATTTGGACCATTTTATGCAACGAAGGAATGGTTTAGAATCGTATCTAAACATAAATTGATAAAAGGACTAGTTTCTCACATTGACTTAAAGCAACAATTCAATAAATTTGAACCATTCACCAACTGGAAGAGGAGTAAGAACTAAAGGAGTAATGTCATGAGAAAAATGAAATATGACCCTGATATGTATAAATTTATGATCTAAATACTGTTCTTAGGGGCATTTCTGCACAAGATTTTCCATGGATTGTCAATATCATGCATTATGAACACACAGATGTGCGCACACACAAACACAAAAACCATGTCAGATCAGTCAGTCATTCAAACTTATCCTTTTTACACCTTTAAAGCAAGCAGTTTCCATTTCATCAAAAAAGATAAGGCAAGGTGAGATATGTCAATCCTCTTGATGTTTGATTGAGCATTTTGTAAAATACTTACTTCTATTTTGTGTGTGCCACTTTTCTATACTTCCATACCAGTTCCACTGGAAGCACAGAGCTGCAAAACGTACTATACCAACAGCAAAAATCTCAACAAATGCCATCAGGTATGATCTCTGAGGGGCAAAACCAGCAGTAGCTATAGACAACAACCAACCCTTAAAGTTGCAAAGGATAATAAAGCTACCAGATTTAATGCCACTTAATGTTATCTTGGCAACTTCATCAGCTTTCATTGCACCAGAGGAGGCTACAATGATACTGGTGAGCTGTGGCTTTAACTTGTTTTCTGCAATCAGTCCAAAAACCCTAATCAATTACATACAAACAACAGAGAGAATCTAGTAGATTTGGATGTAGCATCATACTTGAACAAGCAGAGCATAAAACACACATAAGTGCTATATATGCATTTTCTATTGGAGGATAGTAATCTTAATCATAATCTCGTTTTAAAAAAGCAATAAAAGATGGTAATTTTCCAATTTCTAAGTTTCCCAATGCACAGAAAGGGATTGCCTATGAGGGGGCAAAATATGGGGAAGAATGGATCAGTGGTGTTCAGCTGATATTAAGAGTACTTACACGGTGAGTGTGTGGAAGCATATTAGAACAAGAAGGGAAAGATTTTCACAATATGTGAAATTCTTAGTTGGGGATGGAAGTTGTATTTTTTTATTTGGAATGATGCGTGGTGTGGTGATTTATATTAATAGAAACTTCTAAATATACATCCCATTGTAGATGAATGCAGGTAACCACTTGGACAGTTAGAACAGCTTCTTCAACACATCTACAATCAGAAAGCCAGTAGATATGCAAATGCATTGACTCCCAGCAAATGGATTATGTAGTCTTTTTAATACTACTCCCCAGAAGATCATGTATTTCACCTTTTGTCTTATTGTGTACCTGGATCATTCCTTGTCAGTTTGCTAATGCAATCCCTATTATCGACCGAAGAAAAATAATATTTATTTTGTGGCTGTTTCATACATGGATATAACATATTGCAATATTGCATGAAATGAGTCCTATGATCTGCCCATATGGATGCATAATCTAATCTTATCTAACCTTTTAAGTTTCAGAGCTGATTCAATTCTATTCTGTGTTTAGGGAAGTTTTCTTGAGTTTACAATTCCAGAATTCTTTGTGCTCAACAAGAAAAGCTTTTTTATCATTTAAAAAGGGGCAAAAATGCAACAAGAAAGGCTTTTTTTAAGCATTCACACTTGGTAGATTACTACTTGTATCCTCCACAAGCGCAGTTATAAAATAAACAAATTGATAAAGTGAAATGTCTTCCCTGATTTGTATAATATTGTGGTTTAACAAACATGATACTGTTGCACAATATATGTATAGATCTAGAGATGAAATTCTTTGGTGCCCTACCTTCTCCTGGTCTTTTAATGATTGGGAGCTTGAATCTATTGAACATTTCTCTCAAATTCTTCACTTTTCTCATATTTCTGGGAGAGGCATGGATAGGATCTATTGGACAGTATCCAAGAACCACAAATTTGATGTGAAATCTTTCCATGAAGCTTCACATGAAGACTATAGTGTGGATTTTCCTTGGCAAGCAATCTAGAAGACTAAAGACCCCAGAAAGGTTGCCTCTTTTTTCCTTGGACTTCTTTTTGATAGGTTCTTTAATTTTTTTTTTATGTCTCTTTTTTCCTTGGACTTCAGCTCATGATAAATTTTTCACTATGGATTATATTCAAAAGAGAAAGATCGTCATTTTTTATTGATGTTGCAAATGCAAAGGAAAAGGGAGACTTGTAACCACTTTCTGCTACATCGTGCTATTGCAAAGGACCTTTGGTCTAGGTTTTCTCCCAATTGGTGCCTCTTGGGTCATCCCTTAATCTATGGAGGATCTTATAGCTTGTTGGAGAAGTGGATTTAAGGGCCATCAAAGCATGAATGTGTGGAACACTATTCCTCATGGTCTTATATGGTGCACTTGGAAAGAGTATAATTCTAGGACTCTCAAATGGATTGAAGCAATGATTATATATTAATTATCATTAACTCTTACAGTCAATAATTATAGATTAATTATCATGCAGTAAAATACAAAACTATAGCCTCAAAGGCTCAAACTATACAGAGTGATCCTAGGAGTAGCACAAACTGATGTGTGACCTTTTAAACAATGTAATTCTTATATACAAATGTTGGTTGAGCAATTTTGGAACTTAAAGTTAAAAGTGATTGTTTTTAGTTCCTTAGATGACATGACTAAACTAAAAATTGACACATCAAGACTCTATAGATACTAAAAGTGATTACTTTTCCATCTTTAGCGACTAAACTCGCTAATAGGTAGATTCTCGATATGACATCAATCACATTAATTGTCGCCTCAGTTTGTAAGCTTTTTCGAACTACAAACCCAATAAATGACCACAGATCCTGCATATGTTATAGAGTTGATAAAATACAAAAATTCACAAATTGAGAACCCAATTTTTTTTCCACAGAATTAATCTATATTATATTCATGAAAAAAATAAAAGGTCCCAAACCAACATTATAAAAGATAAACATACCAAGCGTGTGTCTACATCAAATTTATGCCGCATGTGCATTATCTCCACCATAAACAAATCAATGGCTTCCTCAGGCTTGCTAATGCATAACACCTGTCATACAGAAACCACAGCTTACTACACAACAATATGTAAAGGTCTACCACAAACTGCTAACTGCATAAGCCAGTTAACTAGATGAAAAAAAGAGCTTGAATAGCTTTATGAAAACAGCGGCAATCATATATAAATTTCAGAGCACAAAACGCACCGCATTAACAACTATGTCCGTCAATTGATTTGCAAGTGCTTCATACAACTGCAGACAGAACAAAATGTTAGAGTCAAATCATAAATAATGGATTTTTATGGGGATACCCAAATAAAACAACTCATGAACCCATTAGGTCATGTAGACCTAAAGAGACTGTTGAGCTAGTAAAATCCTAATTACATTTACAGAATGTGATTAAAGATGATTTTAGCACAACTTCAAGTGTTAAAGGTTTGTCAATTAAAAAATTCATTAATTTCAAGATTTAAAGTAAATTTTGGGAGCTCCAGTAGATTCCCAGATTTTAACACAGCATCAATTCATTCACCACTGACCTTCTTCAATACATCGTTCTGATTGTTTCATAAGCTCGCCAATAAAGATCACAGTGGAAGTCGTGCCACAGGGGTGGCAGCAAGCCTTTGGTTCTCTATGATAAGTGTCTGCATCTCCATGTGTTGTGCTGCAACTGTTGTTAATATTTTAAATTATACTTTTTCAAATTAGAAGGCCCACTATGAAGTTATAATGAATAACAAGGTCCTTTCTCTTATCAAAGAGGCTGAGGCACATTACCAGGAGCTTGAGAAAAACCGTCTAGTACGTTTGATGCCCTTCCGATGAAATTTAACCACTATATATTTAAAATCATCATTAAAATCATTTACCACTATATCTTTGGAAGGGCATCAAACGTACCAGATGGTCTTCCTCAAGCTCCTGGTAATGTGCCTCTGCCTCTTTGATAAGAGAAAGGACCTTGTTATTCATTATAACTTCATAGTGGGCCTTCTAATTTGAAAAAGTATAATTTAAAATATTAAAAACAGTCGCAGAAACAACATTATATAAAAGTAGAACTTCATAGTGGGCCTTCTTCAGCATACCAAGTATATTGCAAATCTTACACAATTGATCTATTTCACTGCCCATTTAAAAAACTATGTTATAAGGTGTCAGTTCATAAATTATCATAGTTTCTCTTATTTCAAAAGTTTAGACTGATACGGAACATCAGGCAGTTCTGCAACCTCTTATAGTCTGAATTAACATCAAAAGTAAATCAGAAAATAGAATTCCCCCTAAATATCCAATAAAACACAGTATATAATTTATCTACAACATGAATACATATGTACATACACGCATATATGTATAGATAAACAACAATAGGGTGTGGCCCCATTTATATTATTAGGTCAGCTATTTTCACATACATTTGGGAATACTGTTAAATTCAAACCGTCCAAGTAAATAACAAACTGTAAAGGCAGACATCTGCTGAACTTGGCTTGAGCAAATGGAGCAGAATGATTCATATTTTTACAACTATTTTAGTGGTAAGTAGCATTGCATGTATGGCAAAAAAAAAAGTGCATCTCCTCTTTTACAGGAAAATAGGGTATAGTATATCTGACCCAAAAATTTAGCAGATTTAACTACCAAAAAAAAAAAAAAAAACAGCAGAAGCATGATTAAGGATCATGAACAGTACCATTAATGCAGCCAGTGGTGAACCATCAAAAGCTGACAGAACCAACTCACTTTTCAGAAAAGCTTCATAAAGTTGTCGCTACACAATACAAGTGCAAACTAGGAGATCAACATGACATTTTAAACGAAACCACAATGGGAGATGAAACGAAATGTGGACTGAGAAAACTAGGAGATCAACAAGACAGTTAAAATAAAACCACAATAGGAGATGAAATGAAATGTAGACTGAGAAAAAGCAGATCAAACCTGGCAACTGGTTAATCTTAGCCACACAATGACCTCATTCTTCTTAGAAAGTTTTGCAGTTGTTTTGGAATTTTCTTCATTAAATACCTCACTCTTTAAGCGATGCAAAAAGTAAGGTTGAATACGTTCTCTTAGCTCCTGGAAAAAAAAATATATATATAAATATATATATATATATATATATATATATATTAACAATCTATTATTGTCCTTGTCTGTTCAAATAATAAAAGTTGACAGCTACCTGTTAGAAAGCAAGAAAAAACAAGATGCAAGTGCAAGAGCTTATGACATACAACAGATGCATATACATAGGGCAATTACAAGTATATAGCGCACCATAAGTATTAAAGTCAGGAAATGACATTGATACGGTTTTTCTTTCCATTCCTTCTAAACAGAATTTAGAAAACAGATTCTTAAAAATAGCCATCCATACTTGCAGCTCATCACTAACAGTGATTGGTTATTATATAATGCATTACTTTAGAACCTCACTGGAAACCTAAACATCATTCAAAAGTTAAAGCTAAACATTCTAACTTCTAAATACAGAGAGATATGGACATAATTATTATATTTCAGGTATGTTATTTAAGTGGCTGCAGAGACAAGCAAAGGAGACTGGAACCTACAGAAAATATTAATTTAAGCCAGGAATTTTGTAAGAATAATTTCTCCACTAATTAGTAGGCTAATGAAAAATGTATGATAAAAATTATTGAAATAAGCAAAATCCAAAAGCATAAAACAAATAGCTGGTTGATACCTGTACCATAACCTTAAATGAACAGTAGTTTCAATGGATCTGGATTTGTAAATAATATATTATAGGTATGTGCGCAGATATAAAACCTTGTTGTGTGTGCAGTATTGATTTGCTAGAAATATTTTAAATGCCAAGTTGCCAACCAATATATATACCTGAAGTACATACTGGAGCTCATACTGTCGAGCTTTTGGACAAGTCCCATAGTATTTGCATGGACAAGTTGGTGATTATGATTCTTAAATTTTTTTTATTGGCATGTTACAATTGTACAAGATGGGTTTTGAACCCACAGCCTCACCCTTCACCTAGGACTTATATAGGGAGGAGATGCTGATTGAGCTAGAGCTCATTAGTTTATGATTCATACATAAATAAATATTTTTTATCTTTATCAAAGGTACAAGCCAAGTAGCCTTACTCTCTTATCTTATTAGAGAGCCCCACAACTGATAATTCTTTGATCCAATGGGGGAGTAGTGTTTTTGGGGTCACAATTATTGCCCTCTTAATCAAACGCGAATGAAATAATCCAGCTAAGAAGCCACAAATCTGAAATAAGAAAAAAAGTACCATCAACAAAGTACAAATATTATATGCGCGTGTGTATATATATAAAACAAAATTTCCTAATAAAATATATCCATTTCCTTACCTGCATTGTCTTCCCCAAACCCATGTCATCCCCTAAGATTCCACCCTTACCCTGACAATGCAAAGCCCAGAGCCACCTTAACCCATCAGACTGATGCGGGTACAACATTTTGGCAATCTTACCAGGCAACTTGTAACTAGATGTTGGGCCATTCAAAGTTATAGAACCATCATTCTCCACAACAGAATCGTCTGCATAATCATCCAACACATCAACACCATCCAAATCATCATACTTGACTTTGGATTTACTCCCTTGCCTCTTCACCTCCTTAGCAATTCCCTTGCCACTCAAAACAACACAATCATCATCATCATCATCCTCTCCCTCTTCAACTTTGTCAAAGTTCAAAAGCATCAGCAAGTTCTGTTACATGTGCATCAGGTGCCTCAGGTGCCACACTGATGCAGCCCAAGCTGCATCACAGTGCAGCAGACAATGCATCAACAGAGCATCAGTGTACATCAGATCAAGCAAGACCTTTTGATGATGTAGCAGCAAGTGCCAAAGTAACAAATGTGAAGATTGAAAAGCTAACTGATTGTTTAACTAGTGAATCTGATGTAGCACAGTTGAAGAGAATTAAGAGTTGTATAGATATGCCTAAACTACAGAATAGGGATGTAGCATAGTTGGTTTTGTGTTGTAAGCTTCTTGTAGTTTTGTACCTAACTAAAGGTAGGCTAATGACTCACGTGTGGTAGTTAGATAAATTGTTAGAATGTGTTCACACGTGCATAGCAGTTTATTTAGGCAGTTACATGCTCGGTTTGGGTATATAAGTGTACAGATCATTCCATTAATAACAGATTTTTCATTTCAATCACAAATTTAGTTTCTTATAAACTTCATTCCCACCCCCATTCTCACCGCCACCCTGACCAACATTTTTGGGCATTGGCGAATCAAAATCAGCAAAATTAGGCTCATCAAGCACCGCTCTTTTATCAGCACTATCATTACGAAGAGCCTACCAAAGGCAAGGTTATCAGTAAAATATACAGACATACACAATACACATACACAATCTATACATATGCATGTATGGAGCTATGTATGTAAAAAATGCAATATTTTATCATTCAAAATCACCACAGCTCCTACCCTGAGTTCACGTAATTTTGTGTGTTCTTGCCAAAAGTAAAACTTTCTCTTCAATTTCTTGACAGCAACCTGAGATCAGAAACATCAGAATAGAACCATAGAACAATGGAAAATTTTTAATGAAAAAAAAGGCCAAGAGAACAATGCTTTCTAAAATTCTAGAAAAAATGAGATAGAATAACAATTCAGACTGATAGTAATATTGTTAAACATTGGAAAAGGCAACATGAAAACTACCCAACCATAAATTAATAGTTCAAAATCTCACAAAATTTTTCTAATTTAAAAACGCAAACTAAGTATCTAACACTTATTAGTTAGTACTTTTGCCAAAAGAACTCTGACAGATGATATGACTAAAACTCAGCATCCCATGATTTACAAAAGTGATGCATTTTCGGCAACCACAAAAAAGACTCTTTTGCATATACAAGAAAACAGCATGATAAAAATATAATATTCCGAAAGTAAGGAAAGACAATTTATTATAAAAGACCTTAGTAAAAATATAAGTAGTGAAGAAGTATACTAAAAGTATATTTATATAATGTTGACTTGTAATGAGATGCTTACAATCTCGCCTATTTGCTTATCCCAGGCCTTGTATACACTACAACAAGTACCATCTCCAAGCTCTTCCAAAATTTTATATCTGGAAAACAGAAGCACAGCATTAGGCTCACAAAACTGGAGGAAAAAAAAAATTGCGAATTTTCAATCTCACAAAATCCAAAGCATAAGCAATGAACTAACCTTTTCCATAATTACAGGTACAGAAAATTGTAGTCAGAAGGTCAAAGTCATCCAATATATTACATATAGCCTGAAATAAACAAATTGAAAACCCAATAACAAAATTCACATACACATTCAGATGGGGTGCTGATCCTAATGCATTTTACACTTATGCTGTCTCGTATAGTGTCTGGTATGTGGGGGAGGGGCTACTGCATCTCCTTGGTGAGGCTCCTCGCGTTGCTGCAAAGATGGAGTTACAGCCAAACAATGGATTACATGAATTCTAATACCAACCATAACAGCAATTACTCAATATTCATTACATTAAATGACTTGTCATACCATGGGGCCAGCCTTGTGTCCTACTTTGTGACCACCTGTCCCACAAGGAGGTGCTTTTGTTGTGCGTTTAGGTCGACCTTGTGGGGGTGACTGTAACCCAACTACCTGCTCATTCTCAACATGCACATCTGGCTGTTTTGCTTGACTCCCAACAACTGAAGATCCTACAACTGCAGGGGAGGATGCTGTAGCAGATGAAATGTGAGTGAGGCCCGTAGTCATGGGATTTATATGCAATCCAAGAGTGGGCATGAATGACATGGATGACTATGGGGTGGTACATGGTCTATATGACCAATGTTGTACGAGGGGGATTGAGTGTGCATGACAAGAGGGGTCTGACTGAAATCAGGGCCGAGATCAAAGGATGGCGGAGTAAATGAAAGATGAGCGGGGTCAAAAAATGTACGTGGGGTGTGTGAAGGGATCTCAGGGTGAGAAGATGCATGAGCAGTGGGTAGAGGGATCTCTAGGTCAGGAACTGCATGAGCAGTACGTGGAGGGATCTCTGGGGAAGGAGATGCATGTGGAGGTGGAGGGAACTCTAGGGTAGGAGATGCATGTGGGGGTGGAGGGAACTCTGGCGCAAGAGATGCATGTGGGGGTGGAAGGGGATCCGGCCTACTGACAACCTGATGGGATGCAGCACGCTGACCATGGCTATGGCTGGCACGAGTTGAGTTCGTGCTTGGTCGTCCAGTATCTTCTGGCGCTTATGGATTTGCCTCATCGGTCTCTTCCAACAAAAGTTGGGCAGTTATACGATGAAGGCGTTCCACTGTCTTAAGTACAGCTGAAATATGCTTGTACTCAGGACTGCCTACTGTATAACGCGTCAACAGCTGCTTATGACTGGAAACTTGGAAGTAAATAAATACAATTAGTATACATCTAACACCAAAATGGTGATACGCAACAAAAATTGAAAAGAAAGGTCGAAGCAATTACCATAATAAGAAGTGCAGCCGTAGTATGGTCAACAACCTCCAAGTCACCCTATCGTACCAATCGAAGTATGGATGAGCAAGTGACATATCACCCTCTAGTCGTGCTCCATGACATAGAGATCGTGCTCGACTATTCCATACTTGGATATGGCCATAATGTTTGTCCCTCCAATTCACCTCTATCTTCCCCCTCAAGTCTATGGCATGAAGGGCTTCGTCAGTATCAACATTTGGGGGGATTTCTTGTACCATCCCAAACTAACGAACAACATAGTCCGGTATATGTTTCTCTACTAGCCAGAAACATACAAGCGGCACCCTCGCCGTCCATACATCCTTTCTTGTGACACAGAATGCAGGCAGGCGAGCCAATTCAGTTTCATATGGTTGCCACATCACCTGAAATAGCCAAATAAAAGGGCAGCACATTATGCAATGTTCCATTATTTTCGACTATGAGCTCTTTTACAGTTATAAATACAATAGTCATAAACAATAGAAGAAACACAATTTGGGTACCTGCTTGGGATGCATAGAATCTAAAAGCTGACGGTACTGGACCAGACAGATTTCGGCGGGGCTATTCAAGGTGCTCACGACCCACACGGTCCTACAATTAAGAAAGAGGGAGTCAATACTTAGAATTGAGAATTTGAAGTAATCAACAACAATAAATGATGGGCAATTGTAAATTTAACATTACATACCACTAAGTTTATACCAATAAATGATTATCTAAACATATGATTAGTGGTGGAGCTAGAAATTAATAACACTTGTATTATACATCAATCATAACATATGACCTCAGTGGTTGTAAAACGATATATAAAAATAAATAAAAATCCTATTAATTTTCAAAATTTGAGGAATATCAAGGTTAAAATTTTATTTTCTACGTCTAACAATGTGTTTAAAATTATGGATCTATTTCCAATAGAGAGAATCGGTCAAGGAAGAGACTTACTTAATGGACAGTGGAGAAGGTGCAAATGGTGAGCCATATGCACCATCTGGTGGGAGGTCCATCCTTGGGCACAAAAAAGGGAATCTGACCCATGCCCAATACTGAACCAGCATCAAGGCCCTACTAATCTGACTGGCACCTCTGTCGGTTGCCCTGCATAACTCTCTGTACAACCATGCAAGGCAAGCACTCCCCCAACTGTACTGTGGTGGATTGCGAAGGTCCCTCAACATCTGCAACCACATCGTATGCACCTTATTGCCAGACTTGTCAGCGAAAATTGTGTTTGCCAGGAGTACTAGAATATAACATCGTGCATATTGATGCACAACCACCTCTGGTGCACCATTGGGCAACCCTTGGTCAATTTTTTCTAGTAGCTTCTTAATTAGGATCCTTTGTCCTTTAAGCACAGTACCATTAGTAGCAATTCCAAGCATACTCTAACATTCAGCAGCCCATGTCAAGTCAGTTGTTCCAACAATTGCCTCACCATCGATTGGAATCCCCAAAAGAACCTCCACATATTGTAATGTGATCGTTGTCTCACCATGTGGTAGGTGGAAGGTGTGGGTTTCACGCCGCCATCACTCAATGAAGGCCGTTATCAAGTTATGATCAATCTCTCTACATAGGGTCCTATACAGCCCCTCTAATCCAACTCTCTTGACAATGTCGACGACGCGATCATCCACCGCTATCCGGCGTCATTTTCGAAACTTGTCATTACGACCGCGGCATTTCAGTGGCCCCGGATCCTGCACATGATAGAACCATGGTGATGAGATGCAATATGCCATAACCTTTGTATATATGATTGTAGCTATTGATCCCAAAAAACAAAAATAAACCGGTTATCAAGGGAAATTAAAATATCATCCCAAAAAAACAAAAACAGAAAAAAGCAACAATGGGAGAAAAATAAAAGGATGCAATGCACTTGATACATTTGTTTCTAGCCGTTTATCCTGCTACTTATGCCATGCATGCTAGTGTAAACATTGCCATAATAGCAATCAAACCCACCCATTACCCACCATGTTTACAACGAATACATACATCAAAATTTGATTCTATTTGGCTCTCACAATTCAATTTGGTTATCTTAGTCCAATGCTAAAAGACTGAAACAGTCAAACCTCTCTAAATCTTATCAATGGTAATGTCTTTAATTATCTAAGTGTAACCTTTATGTAAGGGTGTGCAACAGTCAACCAATCTAACTTAACCCAACTAATGGGCATGACTATGCATTCAAAGCTAGTAATACCATTGACAAACTTAGAATTTTAGAAATGGAAAGAAAAAAAGAATCAACATGATGTAAAAGGATAAGAAGAGAATATTCAGCAGGTGGTCGGTTTTAATTTTACCTTGCCTTCCTAAACAACGCACGCTCGATGTTCTTTTACAAACCTTAACATCGAATCCTCAATGGGACCAGGACCAAACTCATCAGGGATCTGAGCAGGAACAGCAGCCATACTGCACGAAGTTTAGGGAGTCAAGAGTAATATAAGCACATGTTAAATTGGCAAGGATCTCAATGTATAGCCTAATTTCTTGCACAAACGAT
Source organism: Notholithocarpus densiflorus (assembly GCA_030021035.2). Lineage (NCBI taxonomy): Eukaryota > Viridiplantae > Streptophyta > Magnoliopsida > Fagales > Fagaceae > Notholithocarpus > Notholithocarpus densiflorus. The sequence continues at coordinate 3,597 of JARYZH020001891.1, read as the reverse complement.
AAGTATGACAATCAACCACAGGGAATAAACATACATATAAAAAACTCAATATGCTGCCAAAAACTCAGTATGAGCTAATTAATTAAGCCTTCTACATTTCTCCATTTTCATTCAAATGTGTTCTGAGGAGTTAGAGCAATACTCTGACAAATCAGAACATTTCAATTTTTTGGTTTTCATAACAATTTGTATTTAAAAACACTTCATAGAAAGGAGAAAGTAAAATGGTAATGTGGATGGAGTCTAGGGAGGGGAACAGAAAAAAGAAAAAAGAAGAGTATGTTTAAACTTTAAAGGTGCTGCTATGTACATTTTAATAAATTTTGCATAGATTGCAAAATTTTCAAAATTACACTTAAGACTTGATTTCCAAATAATATTTTAAAAATTGGAAATTATGTTTTATACACTTAAATCATGTTTTGAAAACACAATCTAAAGACTAAATGTGGTATCATGTTTTTAATGAGTTTAGTAGTTATTGATTTAGGTGGGTATAACATTAAATAATTTTCCATAGATTTCAAAATTTGCACTGAACTTTTATGTGGATATACAAGTTAAGTGCAACGTTTGAAATTTAGAAATTTTGTGTTTTTACATTTAAATTGTGTTTTGGAAAAATGAGTTTAGTGTAAATTTTGAAACACAAACTTTCAAAATTTGCAGTAAACTTTCAAGGCAAATGTGTTTACACTAGACTTGTGCCAAGAGCCTTAATAGTTTAATTGGTACCTTTTAGTGTTTATAACGAAGATATTTAGGATCCAGTTTTTTTTCACCCTCAACTTTCGATATATTTAAAAAAGAAATTATGTTTTCAAACACAATATCAATGCAAAATGTAAATGTATATAGAAACCATGCATGGGTATATAGATTTTAATATAGATGATCATAGGGAAGACTATTACCATATGCAAACATATAGTTCTGTTCACTGTTTGTGTTGCTATCAAGTACAATGCATGCCAATAGAAAATCATCCATTACCAATAAACCCAGAAAAAAGGAGTACTCAAAGCAAACCCATATATCAGTTGCAAGGAATAGAGAGAGAGTCCTTACTTTTGTGATAGACTACCAGCGGAGCCAACCCAGAAAGTTTAATCCAACTCAGACAAGAGATTGAAATTAATTTCTGTATGAAAGCAAAAAAAATATTCAGATACCACCTATATTAAAAATTACATAACAAAACCCAGAAACTCTACTCAATACCACCATCAACAAGTACCAAAATATAATTCAGACGATTAATTGAAACTGAGAATTCTGCTCATATCAATTTTTTTCTTCTTAAAAAAGCATACCATTTCAAATTTTCTTCCTATAAAGAAAATGGATATAACAGTATCAATGCTAGTACCTATTTAGTGGTAAGCATAACTTGTGCATACCAAGTTTCATACTCAATTCAAATCACAGAAATATATAATAATAATATTAATAATAATCATTTAAAAAAAAAATCCAAAAACCCATTAGTCTCCAATTCAGACACTCAACTCAATTCACATTACACCAAAAAAAAAAAAAAAACAAAAGAAACAGTAAATAAGCAAAACCAACAACAACAACCCATTTCTCTAAAACACAAAGACAATCCAAACAATCATTCATACAATGATATAAAACCCAAAAACCACATAGAAGAGATCAAATGAGAATGATACCCTGCGGTTGTTGGGATAGAAATCATTGCCAGAAGGCAATGATTGTTGGGACGGCGACGGCGACAGAGCAGAGGCGCGGAGCGAGAGGGCAGGAGAGGGAATGAGACTGAGAGAGACGGACGGCGATGGAGCGAGAGGGAATGAGAGTGAGAGACGGAGCGAGAGGGAATGAGAGTACGGAGCGAGATGGAATGAGAGTGAGAGTGAGAGTGGGAGGGAATGAGAGAGACTATGAGTGTTGTTTTAAAAGTTTTTTGAGTGCAATCTGCAGGACACGTGGAGGGCTAAAAAGAAATCGAGTCCAATGGACTCGATTTCAATGTATAAAAACCAAGTCCACTGGACTCGGTTTATATGTACAAAAACCAAGTCTATCAGACTTGGTTTCTATGTACAAAAACCGAGTCCAATGAACTCGATTTTTGGGCGTACGTGGACACTTTGTCCACCTCAGCTACTGGCAAAATAGAAAACTCGAGTACAATATACTCAATTTATAACCCGAAAATCGAGTCCACTGTACTCGAATTGTTAGAAATGAAATATATTTGAAACATTGCCTAACTTATAATATAGTTTGGGTTTTATAGTTATTTTTTAGAAAAATCCTCACCTACTTTGGCTTTCAATTGGACAGTTTTTAATTACACTATCTTACGCTCTTACTGAGATATTGCTGCTAGGCAAGTTTTCAGTTGGCCCTTTTATAAGATATTAACCCCATCTTTTCTATACAGCTAAATTTTATTTCGAGTGGAAAACTCTGCACAGTTCAAACCCTTGTTGGAACACCTGCATAATGCAATTCAAGCATGCCGATCTGCCTGAAATAGTAATGAAGAGCATGGGAGTCTTTGGTTGTGGCTGAAAACCTAGAGCTCGAAGAAGAGTCATTCTAAGGGCTTCAGTTTTATCCAAAGATTTCAGTATGACTGCTATGTTTGAGGGTAATGAAAACTTGTTCAAGTTTGTGAATTATTAAATAGGAAGTTCCGCATCTGCAGAATGTAAAACATGGATATTACAAAATTGGGAGCTAGTTAAGAGCGTAGTGCATATTGCAACAATTTCATAATGATCACAGTGAACCCAAATTTGTTTGCATTTACTTATTGTTACTTAAAAATCCCTTTGAATTCTTCATCCTCAACTTGCTTTAGTCCAAGTCTGATTGCAGCTAATAGAGAGAAATTTGTGCTAAATAAGTTAGCATGTACAAAAACAGTGCTGTGATTTTTCTGAACTAATGAAGTACTTACTTCTATTCAGACAATTGTTAAGAGGGAGAGATCCTTGGATACAGCTGTTAAGAATTGTTTAAATCATGGATCCAAGTGCTTTATGTTTCCTTTGTTATGTTTCCCAAGTGCAACTAATTTATGTGATTGTTTACTTGGTCTAATTGTTTTGATTGTATTGCATGATCTTAGCTATCGTAAATGCTGACATTTTGGATCCTCAATTTCTTCTCATGATTGAACTTTAATTTTTAACAATGTAATGACCAACTAATTATTGATATCTCTATTGTGTACATTTTTTTCGAAAATTTGTTTACATTGAATATATAGAATTGTTTATATTATTTAAAAATTGTGTACATTGATTGTAAAAAATTGTATACATTCTTTGAAAGCTTATGTACATTGAATGTAACATTCTTTGAAAAATTGTATACCTTGAATGTATATAATTGAAAAATTGAATATACAAAGTTTTGTACATTCTTTAAAAAAAATTTTAGTTGAATATGCATAATTGTGTACATTTTTTGAAAATTTGTTTACATCAAATATACAAACTCATGTAATTTTTTTGAAAATTTATGTATAATAAATGTACCAAATTGTGAATATTCATTGAAAAATTATATGCACTAAATGTAAGAAAATTAAAACTTGTGTACATTTTATGAAAAAAA
>JARYZH020001890.1:0-21117 GCA_030021035.2 Notholithocarpus densiflorus | reverse complement strand
TAAAAAATTCCAAAAGGTATAAATTAAAAAAAAAAAAAAAAAAAAAATTCTAAAGATTCAGAGCTTACAAATTATAGAAAAAAAAAGGGTATATATGTGACTACACAATAGAAAAATATATGAGAAAAATGTGTTATCCTCAAAAGAATAATTCATAGCTATAGTTATTGAAATTTGTCAAATAATTTTAGATATTGCAAGAAAAAAAAAATTATAAAAATCCAGATATCAAAACATTTAAAAGGCCAAAGAACCATAAGATTCACTTCCTATCGATTATTGAAATAAAGCAAAAAATATATATGACTACACAGTAGAGAAATATAAGAGAAAAATTGACTACCTTCAAAAGAATAATCTATTGTATGATTGTTGAAATTTACCAAACATGTTCAAATATTGCAAAAACTAAAGCAAAAATTTAGATGCTACAACTTCTAAAATGCCGTGTGCGCACACACACATATATACATATAATTAAAGAATTAGAAGATTTAGAGCCTAGAATTTATTGAAACAATTCAAAAATATATGTGACTATTCAAAAGAGAAATACATTATCCCATAAAAAGCAATAAGTTTTAACGGGTCCAAACTTTAAACAATGAAAAAAATGGAATCATAAACAATTATAGGCATAGGGTTTGATGATTCATAGTTGTATAAAAGGCTGTACCAAGATCACTTTTTTTAAAGCACATAAAAAACCATAGAATAATTTTATTTTCTCATCTGTTAGGTTGTGTTCCTAGCAACCCTACAAAAACAAAAGGAAAAGGAAAAAAAAAAAATCCATGGAAAACCATTAACAAAAAATTTTAATGGGTCTAAACTTTTAACATTGAACAAAAAATAATCATAAACAATCATAGGTGCAGGATCTATGGCTAATCGTTGTATATTTATAAAGCAAAAGAATTAGAAAACCCAAATTAAAAATATAAAAAGGGATGTACAAAGATCAATGGTTGTAAAACACAACCTTTGGTACCGTGTTTAAATGGAATTTCAGATGCTTGTCCTGTGCCTCCCATCAAGTTTGCTGGGCAATAAGAACATTTATTTGGGTGTTATGCTTCGGCATGAATTTTTTAATTCATCAACCAAGGCATGAAAGTTTTTGAAGCACTAACACTGAATGATTAATTAGAATATAAATTGGTGATCAGAAGTTAACGAAGCAAATCTAATACAAAACATTAAACCCGAATTCATGAACAAAACTAAAGGGCCATACATGTAATGATGTAAACACCGTAAGCTTTTAGTATTCTATACTATGCTCTAATGAAATCATATAGGAATATATTGATGCATCTATATGGAAGGCTTTGTCATGATTGCATCAGAAGTTCAAGTGAATGTTCCAAAACATGTTTGATACCGTAGTCCTTATGACAATTTTGCTTACTACACATGTATCGGATGTGAATATCATAGAGCATTAGCTATCTTTTTTCTTTTTCTTCTTTTTTGATCAGACACTAAATTGTCTTTTAAAGGGAAGTGAAGAGGCGCAAGTTTAGAGTTTTCGTGTTTTAGTTTTACCAACTGAAGTTTGCAGTGTGTTTTTTTTTTTTTTTTTTAAACTACTTTTGGTGAACACGTGTGTGGGTGAATCTAAAACAACTGATTTGGATTATTTGCTGATTTCTCAAATGAAAAGGAACCTTTTTTTTGGAGTTTTTTTTAATGTAAACGTGGCAGTAACTTATGTTGCCACATTGCGTAACGAAAAGTGATCAACAAAAATCAAATGTTTCGATTATTAATTATTATACAAATGAGTTTATTTATTTATTTTTTTTTTTTTTACTTTTTAGAAAAAGTTTCAATCTATGACGCTCTTGATGATAGCTTTTTATCATTAAATCAAGATACCAATAAGTTTTTAATGTAAGCGGAGATTGAATTTCAAATCTCTTATTAATTGGTATAATAATTTATAATAATTGATAAAGTAAAAGTTTGCATAAAAAAATATATTAATTTGAGTGGGTATACGTAAGTGTGGGTGTGGCCGGTGTGTGTGGGTTAGTGATTGTGTAGCCATGTGGGTGGGGGCCAGCTATAAAATTGTTTTCCACTTTTTCGATTATAAAATATTATATACTCAACAGTTGAGTCCTGTCATTCTATCAAGCGGTGTGCAGTTTGCATTGTCACTGTACAGTTCTGTGGAGTGTGAGCAGACTGTGCAAGTACAAGAGCAAGACCAGCGTGTTGTCCTTGTCCTATCAATCAAGTAGATTAAAAATATAACTTAAAATATTTAAATTGAATAAAAAAAGCAATCATTCAATCTTAAATATCGGAAAATAGAGATGGAAAAAGGGGTTGCCTTTGATATGGAACAAAGAATGATTGAGCTTATAGAAAAAAATCAAGAATCGAGACAAAGAAAAGAAAGGTAAGAATATAAACAGAGAGATTGAGAGATCAGAGATTTTTTCTTTTGTTTTAAAAATTTATAATTTTTATTTTAACATATTTTAAGGTAATTATATTGTATTATTAATGAATTTGTTAAGTATTAATTTTGATTTTAGTATAGTTCAAGAATGAGTTAATGAATTTGTCTTCTAAAATTTAATTTTGTTAGTTAAAGTTTGACTATTTTTATTTTTTCCCTTTAATCTTCTGCATTTTAGGATACAATGGGACATATTTAAAGCATTTTATTGGCTAATAAAAGGACTATTTTTTTTTGTAATTAAAATACATAGATAAATATTATATATATATGCATATAAATTTTTTTTTTACAAGTGGAGGCCTTCTTTTATTTGGAGGCCTTAGATATTTGCATTAATTGCATCTATTGTTCGGTCAACCCTGATAATAACGCCATGCAACATGTGTTGTAGCCTGTAGATCATATCCCTTGACAATGTTTTATTTATGGATTTTTTTTTTGTCACCCAGTTTATTGGGATGCTTCTGATCTGTATCGTGTTACTTTAAGTTAATTTATATGCATTTTCCTTATACTCCAAAAGGCAGAAGTAGGAATGGCAACGGGTCGAGTTCGGGCCGGGTTTTTCCATACCCGGACCCGACCCGCGGGGCAAGGCCCGTGATCCATACCCGGCCCGTTTAGGGTACCGGGTTTTTTCCCGGGGCCCAGACCCGCCCCAGCCGGGCCCCGCGGGCCCCGTTTAGGGATTGGGCCCATTCGTGGCCCAACCTAAAAAAAAAAAAAAAGGCCATTCGTGGCCCAACCCACAGGTACTATTCCCACCAAGGCCATTCTTTTTAACCCATCCGAAGCCGAGCACTATAATCAAAAGCCCATTTCGGTGTGGTGGCCCAAAACTGATCAAGGTGTCTCTTCATCCCTTACGCCTCGCGAGACCAAACAGCACATTCCCACACTCCATCAGTCTCACCCAGGTAAGCCGATGTCTGTCCCGTGTGCCTCGACGAGCACTGCGATGGTCTCCACAGTGATTTCGAGTTCAGCTGTAGCGGATGCCGAGCCTCTTCAGACTTAGAGTGATCTGACATGTATAGCGTTGCCAGACCAAGTGGTTTTCAGCTCCGATGGTGCCGCTACTGAGGTCAGCAGCTCCGATGAGCCCAATGAGACTCGGAATGGGTCGACCTCCACTGAAGCCTAAGTGTTTCATGGCTCTGATGGTGCTGCTACTAAGTTCATCGGTGCCGATGAGTCTGTTGAGACTCTGAATGGGTCGACATCCATCGCAGAGGGTGAGGATTAATCAGAGAGGGTGAGGAGAATCTGCAAAGAGATCTCCGATTAATCCTTCATGAGCATTCCGGTAATGTTATAACGAAATGGGGGAATTCGAAGCATCCAGCAGAAAGAGAAAGGCGGGTGTGTCTTCACTGTGGGTTCGTTGTTGTTGCCATGGATCGGACTGAGGGAGGGAGGCTGCTGAAGAGTGAAGAGTGAAGAAATGAGGGATTAGTTAGGGTTAGATTATATATATATATATATATTAGGGTATTTTTGTAATTTTGGGTATCGGGTTTTTATACGGGTTTTTATACGGGTCGGGTCTCGGTTTTTTTATAAAACCCGGACCCGACCCGGACCCGTTTCGGGTTTTTTTTTTAAATCCATACCCGACCCTATTTCTAATCGGACCGGGTAAAACCCGACCCATTAGGGTCGGACCGGGCCGGGTACCCGCGGGTCGGGCAAAAATTGCCATCCCTAGGCAGAAGATGATTAAATAGGGTATGGGCTTACTACAAAAAAATTCCAACTAAAATACTATTGTTTATTTATGTTTTGATAAATATAGTAAAATTTCATCTTATGTTATCGGTTTCATTACAATTATTCTTTTATCATTTGGGTAATACATTGAGTATATTTTTGCGTAAGTAGAGTTTTAATTGCTAATCTCTTATTTGATTAAAAGAAACCTTGTATTGAAAATCTGCTACTAAAATATTATTTAGGCTACGTTTGGCTAACGCGTTTTGCGTCCACGTCTGGCGCAAAACGCGTTTCAGCCTTTTTTTTTTTTTGCCCACGGTTTAGGGTACAAACGGCTACTGTTCATTGAACAGTAGCCGTATTTTGTTGACTTTTCAGCTTCTTTTATCAGTTTTGTGGGTCCGTAAACAGTGCACGGGACCCACAAATTTTACTTTTCAACAACTTTTTCATTAAAACTGGGTCCTACAGTACTATTCACACATTTAAAAATTATTTTGCTACAATATTTTTCAGTTTTCAGTTTCAGTTTTCAGTTTTCAGCTGTATCCAAACAGACCCTTAGTCCCACGTATTAGAAGTTTCTAAGATATATCTTGAAATAAAAAATATTAACCAAAAAAAAAAAAAAAGAAATAAAATGTGTACTACCCATTTAGATTTATGCTCTGAAAATAACTATACTACCCTCGGCTTTCTTAGAATACGAATCCAATAATATCAAAAAAATATAATAATATGCCTTGATAGATTCTATCTGATAGAATAGCATCTCTTAAAGACTTAAAAAGGCTTCCAGTTCAGTTTACGCGTTGTTGTTAAAAGAATCTGATACAATAGCATCTCTCAAAGAACTCTCCATCACTTCTCTCCCATCTACCACTTGGTTGAAATGATTCCAGGTCACTTTCACATGAGTTATGGAACTCAACTATATATAGATGTGTCTTGGTGGAGCTAATACTTGAGGCCAGCAAGGTAGACACGACTCTTTCAGTGAAGAAGAGCTAGAGCATTCACACAAAAATGGCATCACTCAAAGCTGAGAAACCCGTTGGCACCCAAGCACCAGGGCAGGTCAAGAAAGAGCCTGCCAAACCTAGCGAGAGCACACCCAAAGCTCCGGCCTCCAAGCCGGCCCCTAAGAAGGCTGAGCAGAAGCCACGAGAGCCTAAGAAGAAGGTACTACATCCATGCATAAACCTTTAAAATCTATAACGAAGTAGTAAATTGTGCTTATAATTAATTTGTATATACTTAAAATTTTAATTTAATTTACTTTTTGATGGTTTTTTAGGCAGCAGGAGCCAAGTAGAATGAGGATGACAAGGCATGCGTGTGAAGGGTCCATGAAGATGTTAATTCATGCCAGTCCTCCTTGATGTTTAGCAGTATTATATATGGAAGTTGCTTGTGATTTTATATCAATGTCTGTCTCTTTAGGCTTGGCCTAATAAATAAAATATACATATTCCAATAATGAGTTTTTATTTGGTAATCTACATGAATGGGGAATTATTTTACATCGAGTTCAGGTGATCATTCAGTATACTCATGATGAATTCCAGTTAATGAATTCCCATCTACGTACGTACTTTATTTGATGGATATGTATACAAGAAGAAGAATAAACTGAATATCATGACACTTGCTTAATTAACAAACTGACGTGAAACTTATCAAGCAGTTGAGAAAAAAAGTGGGGATAATTACAAATCCACAAACTTATAAGCACAAAACATGAGCAAAATCAAATCCCATGGACTCCCACTGCATTTTATTTACTGAGGTCACTATCGGTACCTCATAATTACTCTTGCTGGGTGGAAATTCTTTAGGAAAAAAGTGGTCCTTCGTTTTAGTGGGGTTGAATCCAAATTTGTTTTACTCGCCACCCCATGTGCACACTGTGTCGATTAAAAAGATATTGCTATTTTGGTGGGAAAATTTTGTCTTTATTGTCTTTATTGCTATGGCAGACACTAGTAGCGTTTCGCAAATTCGCAAGTAGTTTACTAGCGTGTATTGACATGTACAAGTCCAAAAATGTACTGCTACTTAATTCTATCACCAAAACCTTTAGATCATGATGTGTTTGGATTTGTCTAGAAACTAGTGATTAGGATGTGAGTCTTTGTTCAATGATCAAGCCAAGATATTGTTCTTGTTAAAGACCAAGTAGTCATATTTACTTTAGTACTACTTCATAACTATGAGAGCCACGAATCTTCACCTTTAAATGTCAACGTGCATGTCACCTGACCTTTTAAAAGCAACCTAGAGTGAGTCCATCGTAACCACGAACCCACCGCTAACTCTAGGGTTAGAGTAGAGAGAGGAGTTACTTCTTATTTTAGATCCAAATATTACTTTGACCTTGTTAAGGGAGATTTTTGTTGCATTGGTACGTTAAGAGTTAAAAATTGATTTTGAGAGGATAGTCGAGTACAGAACTCATGCCAACGAGTCACCCATTGACCACTACCGTTGTATTTCCCCTTGAATAATAAAATAAGGTAATTAAAACGAGAAATACGATAAGACATAGTGTAGTTATAACATAATGCATTAAGAAACAACATTAATAGCACAAAGAATAGTTGCAAAATAATCTAAAGGGCATCAGAGATTGTTGTGTAAATATTATATAAGTGCCAGGTTAGATAATGTCAAAAGAGGTGAGAAATAACATGGATTTGATTCTTGTGTGCTTATCAATATTGAGATTAAAAGCAATATATTTACAAAGTTAAAATAACACGTTTAATCAAGTGTTATTTATCTAGCAAAGTTATGACAAAATGTTGGTGAAGTCAAAGTAAAACTTATGATGAAACTAGAACAAGGGCATCTAGTAATTGTAATCATATTTGTTTAAATGAAAATCAAATATGTATGTTTCAAATAAAGTACTAAAAATGACCAGCAATGCTATTAAACATATTTAGCAAAGTACTGTACAAAGTTTAGGAAAGCGCATAAATCTCCAACAATGACAAAATAAATTATTTCTCATAATCAAGTAAGAAATTTCTAGCAATGTCAAATAAATATTATTAACACAATAGCATAAATTAATATCGATTACACAGTGACTTAAAGTGTTACAATGAAATTACATAAACATGGTAAATATTGAATTAAAGCTAATGAGGTGAATTTAAACCGTAAGGCAGAGAAGGTAAGTGAAAGTGAGTTAGAGATGGGGATGAAGAACATAATAACATTGGGCGATGTGTGCCAATAGTAGTTGTTAATCGTGAAATTACGAAGCTACTAGCTAGAGTTTAATTTTGTTTCTATAAGTATAAGAAATATTTAGTAGGGAAGTTACTGTAAGCGAAGCATTTAGTGGTGGATGAAATTATTTTGAGAAAAATAGTGAAAAACCCCTAGTCTTGACCCCCTTGCAAATTAATTAGGGATGCCTTCTATTGGAAAAATTGGTTTTGCATCTCATACAAAATCCACAATGGAAGCAACATAAGGATCTACTTCATTTATGTGAGATAACATGAAATATCTAGAGTTTTAGAAACAAAGTATAGAAAGGTGTACCTTGATGCAGTGAAATTCAAAACAAAAGAAGATCAAACTTGGGAAGACCTTCAATCTTCACCCTAATTCTACATATGCCCAAGATGTGTGGTCTCTCAATCAGTTATGTACGCACTTGTTCAAGAGAGAATGTGTTTAGAGAAAACTGTATTTTTCTCTTTTAATCGTACATACGTTTTTAAATATATGATGTTTAAATATATAATATTTCTCTCAATCAGTTATGTACGCACTTGTTCAAGAGGACTTGCATACGCATGCGCAGGCTTGATTAAGCGTAAGCAGGCCTGTTCCTGGGTGCGTGAGCCGTTGCCCAGAAACCCTAATTTTATTTATTTGTTGCTTCTGTTTTCACATGTTTGTTATGTTTAAATCCTTTAAGTTTAAGATTGCTAATCGCTTGTTTAATGACTAGTGATAGATTTGAATGAGGGGAATGGTCGAAATCAAATTTTGGGAACTCCTTTTTGAGGTATCGAGCTTTAACTCTTCTTTTTTATTTTTAGTATTTCTTTTCTATTTTAATCTTCTTCTCTGCATTGCATATGATTATATATGTCTGTTTAGGTTAGTTTTATAGTTTTGTTTTTTGTTTTTTTCATTTTTTTTTCATGTTTTATTCATATTAGTTTGCTAGGTTTTCATTTTAAAGCTCTGCCATATATATGTTTTATTAGGTTTTTTGGGCAAGGAATTGTGTACTCATAATCTTGCTTGCGCAAGCAGGCTTGATTAAGCGTATGCAGGCCTGTTCTTGCGGGCATGAGCTGTTGCCCAGAAACCCTAATTTTATTTGTTTTTGCTTCCATTTTCACATGTTTGTTATGTTTTAATCCTCAGAGTTTAAGATTGCTAATCGCTTGTTTAATGATTTGTGACAGATTTGACTGAGGGAAACGGTCGAAATCAAAGTTTGGGAACTCCTTTCTGAGGTATCGAGCTTTAACTCTTCTTTTTTCATTTTAGTCTTTCTTTTCTATTATAAACTTGTTCGTTGCATTGCTTATGTTTATATATGTCTGTTATGTTTTTTTTTTTTTTTTTTTTTTTTCATATTTTATGCATATTAGGTTGCCTGATTTTCATTTTAAAGTTCTGCCCTATTTCTGTGTCATTAGGATTTCAGGGCAAGGACTTGCATACGCATAATCTTAACTGCGCAAGCAGGCTTGATTAAGCGTATGCAGGCCTGTTCTTGCGTGCGTGAGCCATTGCCTAGAAACCCTAATCTTATTTGTTTGTTGCATCTATTTTCACATGTTTAATATTTTTAAATCCTCTGAGTTTAAGATCGCTAATCGCTTGTTTAATGACTTGTGACAGATTTGAATGAGGGGAACGGTCGAAATCAAAGTTTGGGAACTCCTTTTTAAGGTATCGAGCTTTAACTCTTCTTTTTTCTCTTTAGTCTTTCTTTTCTATTTTAATCTTCTTCTCTGCATTGCTTATGTTTATATATGTCTGTTTAGGTTAATTTTATAGTTTTTTTTTTTTTTTTTTTTTTTTTTTCAAATTTTTTTCATGTTTTATGCATGTTAGGTTGCTAGATTTTCATTTTAAAGTAATGCCCTATTTCTGTGTTATTAAATTTTCTGGGCAAGGACTTGTGTACGCATAATCTTGCCTACGCAAGCAGGATTGATTAAGCGTATGCAGGCATGTTGTTGGTGCGTGAGCCGTTGCCCAGAAACGCTAATTTTATTTGTTTGTTGCTTCTATTTTCACATGTTTGTTATGTTTAAATCCTCTGAGTTTAAGATTGCTAATCGCTTGTTCAATGACTTGTGATAGATTTGAATGAGGGGAACGGTCAAAATCAAAGTTTGGGAACTCCTTTTTGAGGTATCGAGCTTTATCTCTTCTTTTTACTTTTTAGTCTTTCTTTCTATTTTAATCTTTTTCTCTGCATTGCTTAAGTTTATATATTTCTATTTAGGTTAGTTCTATATTTTTTTTTTTCATTATTTTTTCATGTTTTATGCATATTAGGTTGCTAGATTTTCATTTTATAGTTCTGCCCTATTTCTGTGTTATTAGGATTTTTGGGCAAGGACTTGTGTACGCATAATCTTGCCTACGCAAGCAGGCTTGATTAAGCATATGCAGGCATGTTGTTGGTGCGTGAGCCGTTGCCCAAAAACGCTAATTTTATTTGTCTGTTGCTTCTGTTTTCACATGTTTGTTATGTTTAAATCCTATGAATTTAAGATTGCTAATCGCTTGTTTAATGATTTGTGATAGATTTGAATGAGGGGAACAGTCGAAATCAAAGTTTGGGAACTCCATTTTGAGGTATCGAGCTTTAACTCTTCTTTTACCTTTTTAGCATTTCTTTTCTATTTTAATCTTCTTCTCTGCATTGCTTATGTTTATATATGTCTGTTTAGATTAGTTTTATAGTTATTTATTTATTTATTTATTTTATTTATTTGTTTTTTTTTCATTTTTTTCTTATTTTATACATATTTGGTTGCTAGATTTTCATTTTAAAGTTCTGTCTTATTTCTGTTTTATTAGGTTCTCTGGGCAAGGACTTACGTACAGATAATCTTGCCTGCGCAAGCAAGCTTGATTAAGTGTATGCAAGTTTGTTCTTGCGTGCGTGAGCCGTTGCCTAGAAACCCTAATTTTATTTGTTTGTTGCTTCTGTTTACACACGTTTGTTATGTTTAAATCCTCTCAGTTTAAGATTGCTAATTCCTTGTTTAATGACTTGTGATAGATTTGAATGAGGGGAATGATCGAAACCAAATTTTGGGAACTCCTTTTTGAGGTATCGAGCTTTAACTCTTCTTTTTTCTTTTTAGTCTTTCTTTTCTATTTTAATCTTCTTCTCTGCATTGCTTTTGTTTATATATGTCTGTTTAGGTTTGTTTTATAGTTTTTTTTTTTTTTTTTTCATTTATTTTTTCATTTTTTATGCATATTAGGTTGCTAGATTTTTGTTTGAAAGTTCTACCCTATTTCTGTGTTATTAGGTTTTTTGGGCAAGGACTTGCATACGCATAATATTGCCTACGCAAGCAGGCTTGATTAAGCGTATGCAGGCCTGTTCTTGCGTGGGTGAGCCGTTGCCCAAAAACCCTAATTTTATTTGTTTGTTGATAATGTTTTCACATGTTTGTTATGTTTAAATCCTCTGAGTTTAAGATTGCTAATCACTTGTTTAATAACTTGTGATAGATTTGAATGAAGGGAACGGTCGAAATCAAAGTTTGGGAACTCCTTTTTGAGGTATCGACCTTTAACTCTTCTTTTTTAATTTTAAGTCTTTCTTTTCTATTTTAATTTTCTTCTCTGCACTCATGTTTATATATGTCTGTTTAGGTTAGTTTTACAGTTTTTTTTTTCTTTCATTTTTTTTCCATGTTTTATGCATATTAGGTTGCTAGATTTTCATTTTAAAGTTCTGTCTTATTTCTGTTTTATTAGGTTTTCTGGGCAAGGACTTACGTACACATAATCTTGCCTGCGCAAGCAAGCTTGATTAAGTGTATGCAGGTTTGTTCTTGCGTGCGTGAGCCGTTGCCTAGAAACCCTAATTTTATTAGTTTGCTGCTTCTGTTTACACATGTTTGTTATGTTTAAATCCTCCCAGTTTAAGATTGCTAATTAGTTGTTTAATGACTTGTGATAGATTTGAATGAGGGGAACAGTCGAAACCAAATTTTGGGAACTCCTTTTTGAGGTATCGTGCTTTAACTCTTCTTTTTTCTTTTTAGTCTTTCTTTTCTATTTTAATCTTCTTCTCTGCATTGCTTTTGATTATATATGTCTGTTTAGGTTAGTTTTATAGTTTTTTTTTTTTTTTTTTTTTTTTTTCATTTTTTTTATCATGTTTTACGCATATTAGGTTGCTAGATTTTCATTTTAAAGTTCTGCCCTGTTTTTGTGTTATTCGGTTTTGTGGGCAAGGACTTGCATACGCATAATCTTGCCTGCGCAAGCAAGCTTGATTAAGCGTATGCAGGCTTGATGTTGCGTGCGTGAGCCGTTACCCAGAAACCCTAATTTAATTTTTTTTGCTTCTGTTTTCACATGTTTGTTATGTTTAAATCCTATAAGTTTAAGATTGCTAATCGCTTGTTCAATGACTCGTGATAGATTTGAATGAGGGGAACGATCGAAATCAAAGTTTGGGAACTCCTTTTTGAGGTTTCGAACTTTAACTCTTCTTTTTTCTTTTTAGTCTTTCTTTTCTATTTTAAAATTTTTCTCTGCATTGCTTATGTTTATATATGTCTATTTAGGTTAGTTCTATCATTTTTTTTTTCATTCTTTTTTCATGTTTGATGCATATTAGGTTGGTAGATTTTCATTTTATAGTTCTGCCCTATTTTTGTGTTATTAGGATTTCTTGGCAAGGACTTGCATACGCATAATCCTCCCTACGCAAGCAGGCTTGATTATGCGTATGTAGGCCTGTTCTTGCGAGCATGAGCCGTTGCCTAGAAAACCAAATTTTATTCGTTTGTTGCTTCTGTTTTCACATGTTTGTTATGTTTAAATCCTCGGAATTTAAGATTGCTAATCGCTTGTTTAATGACTTGTGATAGATTTGAATGAGGGGAACGGTCGAAATCAAAGTTTGGGAACTCCATTTTGAGGTATCGAGCTTTAACTCTTCTTTTCACCTTTACGTCTTTATTTTCTATTTTAATCTTCTTCTCTACATTGTTTATGTTTATATAGGTCTGTTTTTTTTTTTTTTTTTTTTTTTTTTTTTTTTTTTTTTTTTTTTACCTGCATATTAGGTTGCTAGGTTTTCATTTTAAAGTTCTGCCCTATTTCTGTGTTATTAGGATTTCTGGAAAAGGACTTGCGTATGCATAATCTTGCCTGCGCAAGCAGGCTTGATTAAGCGTATGCAGGCTTGTTCTTGCATGTGTGAGCCGTTGCCCAGAAACCCTAATTTTAATTGTTTGTTGCTTTTGTTTTCACAAGTTTTTTACGTTTAAATCCTCTGAATTTAAGATTGCTAATCGCTTATTTAATGACCGGTGATAGATTTGAATGCGGGGAACGGTCAAAATCAAAGTTTGGGAACTCCTTTTTGAGGTTTCAAGCTTTAACACTTCTTTTTTCTTTTCAGCCTTTCTTTTCTATTTTAATCTTCTTTTCTGCATTGCTTATGTTTATATATGTTTGTTTAGGTTAGTTTTATAGTTTTATTTATTTTTTTTTAATTTTTTTTTTCATGTTTTATGCATATTAGGTTGCTAGATTTTCATTTAAAAGTTCTGCCCCATTTCTGTGTTATTAGGTTTTCTGGGCAAGGACTTGCGTACGCATAATCTTGCCTGCGCAAGCAGGCTTGATTAAGCGTATGCAGGCCTGTTCTTGCGGGTGTGAGCTGTTGCCCAGACACCCTAATTTTATGTGTTTGTTGCTTCTATTTTCACATGTTTGTTATGTTTAAATCCTCTGAGTTTAAGATTGCTAATCGCTTGTTTAATGACTTGTGATAGATTTGAATGAGGGGAACGGTCAAAATCAAAGTTTGGGAACTCCTTTTTGAGGTATCCAGCTTTAACTCTTCATTTTTCTTTTTAGTCTTCCTTTTCTATTTTAATATTCTTCTTTACATTGCTTATGTTTATATATGTCTGTTTAGGTTAGTTTTATAGTTTTTTTTTTCTTTTTTTTTTTCATGTTTCATACATATTAGGTTGCTAGATTTTCATTTTAAAGTTCTACCCTATTTCTATTTGATTAGGATTTCTGGGCAAGGACTTGCGTACGCAAAATCTTGCCTGCGCAAGCAGGCATGATTGTGCGTATGCAGGCCTTCTCTTTCGTGCGTGAGCCTTTCCCTAGAAACCCTAATTTTATTTGTTTATTGCTTCTGTTTTCACATGTTTGTTATGTTTAAATCCTCTGAGTTTAAGATTGCTAATCGCTTGTTTAATGACTTGTGATAGATTTGAAAGACGGGAACGGTCGAAATCAAAGTTTGGGAACTCCTTTTTGAGGTATTGAGCTTTAACTCATCTTTTTACTTTTAATTCTTTCTTTTCTATTTTAATCTTCTTCTCCTGCATTGCTTATGTTTATATATGTCTGTTTAGGTTTGTTTTATAGTTTTTTTTTTTTTTTTTTTTTTTTTCAAGTTTTATGCATATTAGGTTGCTAGATTTTCATTTTAAAGTTCTGTCTTATTTCTGTTTTATTTGATTTTCTTGGCAAGGACTAGCGTACACATAATCTTGCTTGCATAAGCAGGCTTGATTAAGCGTATGCGGGCCTGTTCTTGCGTGCGTGAGCCGTTGCCCAGAAACCCTAATTTTATTTCTTTCTTGCTTCTGTTTTCACATGTTTGTTATGTTTGAATCCCCTGAATTTAAGATTGCTAATCGCTTGTTTAATGACTAGTGATAGATTTGAATGAGGGGAACGGTCAAAATCAAAGTTTGGGAACTCCATTTTGAGGTATCGAGCTTTAACACTTCTTTTTTCTTTTTAGCATTTCTTTTCTATTTTAATCTTCTTCTCTGCATTGCTTATGTTTATATATGTCTGTTTAGGTTAGTTTTATAGTTTTTTTTTTTTTTTTTTTTTTTTTCATGTTTTATGCATATTAGGTTGCTAGATTTTCATTTTAAAGTTTTTCCATATTTCTATGTGATTAGGATTTCTGGGCAAGGACTTGCGTACGCAAAATCTTGCCTACGCAAGCAGGCTTGATTGTGCGTGTGCAGGCCTGTTCTTTCGTGCGTGAGCCGTTGCCTAAAAACCCTAATTTTATTTGTTTGTTTCTTTTGTTTTCACATGTTTGTTGTGTTTAAATCCTCTTAGTTTAAGATTGCTAATCGCTTGTTTAATGACTTGTGATAGATTTGAATGAGGGGAACGGTCGAAATTAAAGTTTGGGAACTCCTTTTTGAGGTTTCGAGCTTTAACTCTTCATTTTTCTTTTTAGTCTTCCTTTTCTATTTTAACTAGCCGTAAACCCGCGCAATGCGCGAAAAATTTTGCCGTTGTTTTTATTTATTTATTATTTATTGATAAGTGAAAGAAGAAATAAGTACATGAAACTTATAAGTATTAGTCTTAAACTCAAAATTATATAAATATTTTTCTAATAGAGTATAATTAATGAGTAATGCTACAATCACAAACTATGTTACAACATTTTGCAAAAAAGTCAATATGACCAATCTCTTATTGGTTTTCATCTAGGCTCATCATTAATATCACTTTTTCATTTACCAATAATCACTCACCATATCAACAATTTGCAAAAAATTTTATAAAATAGTTTATATCTCTAACATTATGCATAATTGATAGTGTAATATATATTTTGTAAGCTAAGCGGATAATAGTTGTTAACTTGCATAATAAACAGTTTGCTTTTATAAATTCCATTTACAAACAGTTTACTTTTATTAAATGCAAACTTATTCAAGACAAAACTGTTTATAAATGTCCATTTTTTTTAACTTGAATTGTTTTAAGAGAGAGAAATGACACCATGGTCAAAGCAACATTTAGATGCGTTCATTTGAACATGATTTAGTTTGCAATTTATCATACAGTCTTTGCTTTTGTAAAAAAGTTATGTAAATTATCTAAATATCTAGATCATTCATATGCTCATATGCTAAATCTGGTATGACACCAACATTTGTTTTTGTGATACCATGGAATAGTGAAGAATCGCTTCATTATGCTGAGGTACTAATTGAAATATCATACATGTGCAAAACCGAAATAACAATTCTTAGTGGGCTAATTTTCCCGGAAAATTTGTAACTATATGCCAAATTCCCATCTCACGGAGAAGTCAAGAGGAAAAAAAATGAAACATTTATGAGCAAAAAAATTTATACATTTTACTCATTGCTTATTGAAATTTAGTTACACGGACATTGATTGATTTTAAGAAAATCATGGTTCTTCCAAAGCAACTTTACTACTCTTGTTCTCTGAAGATACTAAAAGTAGCTTTGGAACCGCCTACCTCTTCAAGGTATTCGGTTTTCACCCAAAGCACAACATTTAAACCTGTGATCATAGAAAAAGAACCTAGCAACTTAGCAAGCTGAAGACAAACACTTCTTTTATTACATAAAAGGAAAATGGTTACATTGATTGTGAAGAGGGGACCTCTTTGTGATGCACCAAGCTTAAACAAAAAAGTTAACTACAGATCCAATTCAACATATGTAAGAAAAATTTTAAGTAATCAAAATGTGTACATTACAAAGAGTCATTGGAAAACATCCAAGTAAGAAGTATGGCCATTAAAAACTTATTCCTTACTTCACATCAAAATTCCTACCAAAAATAGAAAACACCAAAAGAGTTATATGCATATACCATTTTTCTGAGTCATACCCCGAGAGTAATGCAGTATTGACTGATTTGATAACGCTAAAGATTGTCCCTATTATCTTGGCAATACTTCTTGAGCTTCATATATTAACCTTCTCCATTCTAATCAATTTAAAGAGTTTTTTAGAACATTTAAAATGTTTATATAATTGAATATAAAGAGAGACACAAAAGAAATATGCATAAACATTGACATTTTATAAAATAAATCAACATGATCTAGTTTCTTTCCTATTTTATATATCTATGTTATTTTTATCACATTTTTTAATATTCCAAATGAATCAGGAATTGAACAATAATATATCATGCCGTGAGCCTTGTAAAAAAATAATAATATATTTTTGAAAGACCCATTACACAAAAAGCCACCTACAAATGCTTTAAACTTGCATCCTTTGTATTACCGCAACACTTTCCTTTGTCCAGCAGCAAGCAATTAGAGTTTTTTATAACATTAAAATCAAACATTTAATCTTCTGCATAATGAGAGAAAATGCAATTTGTACCAAATAAACCAATGAAGATGGAGGGGAAAACAGAAAAGGCAAAACTCACCTCAAAGGGAATTTCCAACTCTGCTTGTACTTTAGCAACTTCTGCAGGGGTGGAGAGAGAATTGGAAATCTATATATAAATATAAAAAACAAATGAATGGGTTTTAATTCCAAAGGGGTAGGCATTGAAGGCTTTGATAAGGAGAGGAAGAGCCCAAAAAGATAGAGTTAAAGGAGGGCCAAAATGATGAATGTGATTTAATGGGAAAGTAAATAATGGGAGAATTGTTAACCATTTTGTGTTTTGATAAGGAGATGAGAAGTCTTGTGAGTGGATGGATAGTATATAATACGTGGGACACTTGAACAGAATTAATAGAGAGTTGAAGTAATAAATGAGGCAGTAGAGTTTATTGGAAATATTAGAGGGAAATATTGAATAATTGTAATTGATTAAAGAAAATTTGGGGGAAAAAAAGGAGAAGAAGAAAGAGACAAAAGCTAAATGCAAATCACTCTAATAGAGTGCCACGGGAATAGCTACTGGATGCATCAATACATCAGGTGGTGTGGCACATAGGAGTTAAAAGCAATGGTATTTTCTTTTGGAATTGGAAATCTGGCAAACAGGAGACCTATCAAGCAGATTCATTCTAATTTCTACCCCATTACAACTACATAGTCACTATGACATGAAAGAGACATTATAATGAGAAGTTCAAACAGATATACCTAAAAAATATGCAAAATTAAGAAATATATATGCAGTATGTATGATTTAAATGAAAGAAATAAAAGTATAAAGATAGCTTTAAATGAAAAACAAACTATGGGAAACTAATAAAAAAACTTGAGTTGTTGTTTCAAATTGTTTTAGCATTGCTAAAGGCCTTAAGAATTGGGTTGGACTGTGATATTAAAGGTCAAGGTGGACATAAACCTTGATTTTAAAATAATTCTTTTGACAATATGTCAAGCATATGCTTATACAGGGAAATCTGAAATCCAATTGTGCGTCCTTCTACTCCAAATTGCCCACCTAAGTGTGCAAGATATCTCATGAGCATCTTTGTTGTCCTATTTACCAGCATCACTATCTCCACTAACCAAAAGAGAATTGTCATTTCCTTCATTAATCATTGCCCTATTTTCTTAAACACCATGTCAAATAAGAAACTAACCCATAAGTAAACAAAAAAGCAGTCACATCCAGGAAGTGGTCTGAATTGCATACATTTGAAATGTCATTAACTTGGCTTAGATATTTAGGAAATTTAAGTGCCATTAATAGGAGTATGAGGTCTAAGAGTGGCTACACGTAATTAGATGTATTTTTTTTATTCACTTTACTGCAATTAAATTATAAAGCATGCCTATCTAGATGATCTCAATCAAATTTAAAGCTGTAGTTGTTTAGTTATATACATATGTTAATAAAGAAGGTGTAGTTTAGAATACATTCCAATTTAAGAAGACTACTAAATTTTCTAATGTTGCAACTTGGGTTTTGATGATGGAAAGTTCAAGTGGACAATGTACTAAATTTTTACTTATGCTGATGACATAGTATGCCTAAATGCACATTAAAAAAAATGCAATGACCAACGGCAACTAAAACCAAAAGGCACAAACCATGTAGTGGACATAAACTAATGCAAGAGTAAGCAAAACATTTTGTCAAACACATGGTGTGCACAAAATTTCAGCATTAGAATGTACCTTAAAACCAATAATGGACAATCCAAAGTGTGGGATAGGCACATCAGATGGTCCATACAATCAAAGCCAAGTCAGAAATCCACACCTCATGTAACAATCTCTAAGATATTAACAATTGTTATTATATATAAAAGGAATTAAAACAAAAATACAAAACTTATTGACACATTGAATAGTTCTTGTAACGCAAAAAATAACTCAACAACAATAACATGATGAACAGGCAGAACAAACAAACTGAAAAGTAGCAAATACATGGAACTACATAACTAATAACTTATTCCATGAACAGTGTAAAGCCAAAAACTCAACTCTTCCATGGCTTTTATATTTTATATCATAAGAAAGCACATGATACCTTGCTGCAATTCTGAACCCAACGAAGTAGGATGTAAGTGCCTGTAACACAATAGTATTTATAATATAAATGTCAATTTTTTTCCCAGGTACTTAAAAGTTACATACCATTTCAATCACCCATATTATACCAAACGCATAAAGAAACATAAAAATTTGTGTCCTGTAACTTCTTTTACTATTTTTTTTATATATTTTTTATGATAAAATGATAAACTTACCTTAATAGAGACTTGAAGAACACCATGAACTTAATCTGGCACATGCTTATGCAAATTTGCAATAGTACCCAAACTTTAAAATTAGTATTCAATTTTTGTATCTAATTGACCTAATGATCGACATCATGAATATATCCTATTTACTTTAAAAAAAAAAGATGCCTTGTTTTGGTATTAATTTTGGTTGGTCGTGAAAATACTTTAGAAGCTTTTTATCAAACAGATGGTGTGCGTCTATGGAAAGTGAAACTATTTTTGTCTTTAGGAAATTTATCTAAACCTGGGTGGGGTTGAAGGAGAAAAATGAAGAAGAAAAACAGAGGATGATGCAGCAGAAATTATAGAAGAGAGAATGTGTGTTTTCAAAAAAATGCTCTAATTTGCAATAAAGTTTATACAACAATTTTATCAAAAGGAAAAATGTATAATCCAAGAAGATAGTTAAACATATAGTATATTTGCCTATCATGTCCTTTTCGTGAGGAATGAATATAGACCTTTGTAGATTTCATTCAACCCCAACATTTATATACTACACAAAGTAAATGTATCTTAGAAGCTTGATAAGAAACTTAAAAAAAAAAAAAAAAAAAAAAAAATCATAAATGCATATAGACCACAAAGTTTTGATAAGAAACACAAATCAAATTCAGAAATAACTTTTTCTATCAACTAAAAAAAAAAAAAAAGAAAAGAAAAAAGAAATACCTTAGTGAAACAATATTGAGTCACTAAATCTCTTTGATGCGTCATTGAGAAGTCCAGGGTTTGTCATGATTGAACGCATCTAGTAATAGTCAGATAGTAAATATTTAAAATATCTGAAGAGGGTCAGAAAGGATAAATTGGAGAGAGGAAAATTGGTGTATGGACGGAGGCAAACAAAAACAATTTGGCCAGAAACAGGATATTGCATTTAAATAGGAATATAATCAGAACTTTTCCGGTGACGATTCCGATAGTTGGACTGGCGGAGGTTCAGATGTCACTCTATTTGTGCTTTATGGTCTCAAATTTCTGCCTTTCAGCAGCAACAAATATGCAAAATAAAACCAATTCTAACTACCTTATTATAAGCCATAATCTTACCCTAAACCAATTCTAACTACCATTCGATCGTTCCTTACTACCATTGTTTAGATTGTGTTTTTTTAATAGTGATGAAATAGTTAAAAACTAAATGGTACACCGTTTTGTTCAAGAGGTATTTAAAATTGAGAAAAAAAAAAAACATTTTGATAGAGAATCCAAAAACCCAAAACAAAAACGAATCAAATCTAAACCTATCCAACAGAAAAACTCAATCAAAAGTAACATGTCAAACTGAAAGGCGAAGAGAAAAACTTAATTTGAATACCAAAATCGAAATCAATCCAAACAAAATATCAAACCCTAATCATAATTAATAAACAAACTTAAATCGAAGATAAAAACTCACCGGTATATGACGGCGGTGGGATGCTGAAGGAGTGAGAGATCGGCGATGGGCTATGGTTTAGGGGTTTTGAGGATTGAGAGAGGCAGAGAAAACGGCTTCAATGCGGAGGAAGAGGCAAAGAAGAAGAAAAGATTTATCGGGAGTGGGTAGTTTTGGGTTAACCGTAAACTTGGTAGAATCGATGTTGAGTTCGCCGTTCTGCCTCTTTCTCTGCTTCTTTCCCCTTGTGCTCGTCGCCTCCCTCTCTTTCATCGCCTCTCCATTTCTGTTTCTGTGTACCCTTTAATTTTAACCCTTTTTTTTGTTGTTGTTATTTATAGGAGAGGCTTTTAAACGGTGCGTACCAGTCCCAAACAACATAATGCATCGCTTTTTAACTTATACGTGTCTGAATTTTAGATAGACACTTTTTCTATTTGTCAGCACCTCCTTAATTGTAGGAATCTACTTTCTCTCAGCTTCTGCTATTATATATATATAGATATTCTTCTCTGCATTGCTTATGTTTATATATGTCTGTTTAGGTTAGTTTTACAGTTTTATTTATTTTATTTTTCATTTTATTTTTCATGTTTCATGCATATTAGGTTGCTACATTTTCATTTTAAAGTTCTGCCCAATTTCTATGCGATTAGGATTTCTGGGCAAGGACTTGCATACGTAAAATCTTGCCTGCGCAAGCAGGCTTGATTGTGTGTATGCAGGCTTGTTCTTTCGTGCGTGAGCCGTTGCCTAGAAACCCTAATTTTATTTGTTTGTTGCTTCTGTTTTCACATGTTTGTTATGTTTAAATCCTCTGAG
>JARYZH020001889.1:0-21122 GCA_030021035.2 Notholithocarpus densiflorus | reverse complement strand
TTACTTATTTTTATGTTTATGTTTATTTGTCGATAATCCCAAAAAAAAAAAAAAAGAGTACCTTAGAAATTAAATAAACGCACCGATTTCCACCTCAGCAAGGCCACAGTGGCAAAACTGATGAGGAACTCGAGTTTCATAAACTCGAGTACCATTTGGAACTCGAGTTTATGAAACTTGAGTTCTAGAAAAGTGGTATTTCCCTATATAGTTCCGAAACAATGTTTTTTTGCTACAAATTTTTGAAAATAGTGGTATTTGGCCATTTTCGCCACCTGCATTAACATAAGTTGTTATTGGGTAGAATGATTCAGGGCGGCTAGCTCAATACATTTTAGAGCCTAAGATAGGCAGATTTTAACAAATTTTTTAATATATATATATATATATATATATATTGTGGGGTATAGGAATTTAAATAAGGTATTCGCGTCACGTGTCATACCCATGGCCGAGGGGGCCATTGTCGTGCTGAAGAGGTCACACGCTCGGACAGTAAAGCCACGTCAGTGGAGTTTCAGGGAGAGGGTTAGCCCTGACATAACTGAAGGGATGGTGGCTGCCACCACATTTAATGCATCCCACCAAACCTTTTGGCTGCATTTATGTGGAGAAGACCCCTAAACAGTGTTGCTTTGGCTGCCCCAACTCACAAGGAGCTTGGGAAGGTGTCTGATGGGACAAGCTCTCAAGTAGTGGCCTAGATGATCAGCAAATGGAGGGCCAAGATCATTTAAAGGGAGCTATATAATGTAAGAGACCCCCCAGTGAGAGGGGATCAAAAAATCTGTAGAGAACACACTGTAACAACAAGCAAGGTTTTCAAAACCGGACCGGACTGGGAGGTCGGATCGTGAAAATCGAGAACTGGGATGAAAACTGGTTTTTTAAGCCTAAAGAACCGGATTTTTTGTTAATTCTATAAACCCCTAAAACCGGGGTTGGGTCG
Organism: Notholithocarpus densiflorus; assembly: GCA_030021035.2. Lineage (NCBI taxonomy): Eukaryota > Viridiplantae > Streptophyta > Magnoliopsida > Fagales > Fagaceae > Notholithocarpus > Notholithocarpus densiflorus. Next base: position 20,173 of record JARYZH020001889.1, on the reverse strand, counting down.
CACGAACCGGTGAGAACCGTGCGGTCCAACCCCTTAGCAATATATATATTTAAAAAAAAAAAAACTTAACACAATTTTATTTTTCTTAATTAAATTATCAATCTCTTACAAGGAATAAAAAAAATTATAATTAAAATCTTTCAAAGATATTCAACTTTAGTTCAAAAATTAATCATAAATTTTATTGTTTTCATGGTTATTATTTTATTTTATTAACTTTCTTATTTAATTATTAAATATATGCTTGAAAATCATTAAATTTCCCTTACATATATAGATATATTGTCAATTTTGCTAGTTTTATAAATTTAATATCTATATTTAGGCTTTAATTAATTATTAAATTAATTATGACGTCATCACGGTTCGACCCCGGTTCGACCTCAAAAACCTTGAACCTCTCCCTTTTACGGTTCAATGAACGGTCTGGGTTTGAAATCCTTGACAACAAGAACTGAAATTGTATCCAAGTTCAGAAGAACTATATTCAAGAATCATTCTCCTCGGACTTCACCGAGGAAGGATTTCCTTGCTTAGAACTTGTCTTTCTTTGCTTTCTTAATATCTTTAATCCATTGTGCATGTTGCCTGATCCATTGAAGCCTAGCTTTTAAGTCCACTGTCTACAAATATATTGTGTTGGGCTCTTTGGGCCTGGATCCTTCTACCCTTTAAGATACTAACTCTCATATCCAAAACTACTCCCCCTTTTTGTCACGAGTGACAAAGGGTAAGAGTGTCAAGTAGACATCGCGTCATCGCTGGGTGAGCTAGCATCTCCATCATCGTCATCATCGGAAGCAGTAGCATCATCATCACCAGCATCATCAGCACTGCTAGAGCCATCACTCTTATTCGCAGAGGCCACAGGAGTGGAAGGCATGGTGTAACCGCCCATCTCAGCCTAGCGTCAAGCAATACGACCAACACGAGTGTTCACCTGACACAACTCATCATTGAGAGTGTCGAGGTGAGCATCCATGCGTTGAAGCTGCGCCATGATGTCCTCGAGTGTCACACCGCTAGTAGAAGAGGAGGGAGCGAAGGTGGATGGAGCTAAAGGAGTGGGAGGAGTTGCCGTACCAGACCGCCTCGATCGAAACTGCGCCTCGCTCTGTTTAACGGTAGTGTAGTCAATGGCACACATAACGGGGAAGTGGTTGGACGAGGGAAAAGGAACAGAAAAATGGCAAAAAATCTGTGTGATAGCTGAAGGGAAGATGAGCTTATCACAGGTTGCTGTATCCCTATACACATCTATAATAGAAAGAATAAAATGTGAAGGAAAATCTATAGTGAGATGCTTAAGAAGGGAAATAAAAAATCGAGCACGAGGCTCTGTGATAGAGTTATAGTGAGAAAGAGGGTGCAAAACAAAAGTCATCACCATGTTCATGAATCTAGGACCTTTAGCAAAGGTCGAACACGGTGTAAACTGATGATCACCCTAAGCAAAAGGGCGCTTGCAGAAAGCGAAAATCATCTAATCTTTGGACACAATCCTTAGACGTTCACAACCGGGGTAGTCAGAATCCTCTACCCTCGGGACACGGAGCACATCGGATACTAACTCCGGTGTGACAACTATGCGCGTACCTCGAACGCGAGTATGAAAGAGAGGTACTGAAGAATCGAGTCCATGCATGTTGGAGTAAAACTCCTGGATCAGTATGGATGGACAGGTGACCGGGACGTCACACAGTGACTCCCAACCCCGACTGTGAATGACACTAGGTAGGTTAGTGTCGGAGAAATCCGACAAAATGACTCGGCGTTCCGAATGAACACCTCGTCAAGAAAAGTTCTCTGAGAAGTCCTTTCGAGCAGAGGAGGGGGTAGGATCAGAAGAAGATGATGCCCCGGTACGAAGAGGGTTCCGAGACGGGGCAAACTTACGTTTTGGTGCCATTGACGCACTAACGTAAACTAGAGAGTGAAGAGGAAGAAAGAAACACTTAGAAAAGTCCCAAACAGTTCAAATATATAGAAATATATTGAATGGAAAGGACGTATGCATGAATATGCATGAGCATGTGACGTGCAATAGTAATATCATCATGGGCTCAGCCTCAATCCAAACCTACCAGCACACAAACAATTGCACACATCTAAATGCATGAAAATATAGTTATAATGCTCATGAGATGCAATGCATGAAGTTTTTAAGATCAAATCTTCAAAACCCATCCCAAAAAATTTCACAAAAACCTCTTTGATTTTGAAAAACCACAATTTTGTAGAAAACCCAAAAACTTAGGTTACAAAGCATGAAATGCATGAAAATGAGGGATTAGAAACTTACCAAGTGAAGAAAAACTAGAATAAGCTTGAAGAATCCTTGAGGAAGAGGTTAGGAGTGAGTGATAGAGGTTTGGGAGGTGAAAAGACGCGGATAGGTCGAGAGAGATTGAGAAAATGAGGATCGGATCGCGTTTGAACCCTTATATAGGTGTTCAGTAATTCTCGACAGATAGATGTGTCAAGAGGTATCGAGACATGTGTCGAGATTTAAAAGCTTCGACAGATGAAGCTATCGAGAGGTGTCTAGAGGTGTCCACAGCAAAACAATCTCGATGGATCGAGGAGCTATCGAGGGGACAGGAGGTTTCTCGATCGATCCACCTAGCTATCGAGAGGTATCAAGATTGTGATAAAAATCAACTGAAGAGCTCGATAGAAAAGCCAGGTGTCGAGAGGTGTCGAGGAGGTATCGAGATTGCTTAAAAATAGTTTTTCAAGAAGGGAAAAACACAGATATGAATGCAATCAAGCATGCAACTCAACCAAGGATCCAATCAACATTTTGAATTCCCAAAAGCATCTCTCAACAATAATTTTAAACACATGGATCCCAAAAACACACATACACACTAAACAAGTCTAACTAATTTTATATTTCAAAAACAAGACAAGACAGTTTAGTGAGCATATATTAACACATGTAAACCTTGTGATGGCCAAATCACATTGTACCTGCACATGTATCAAGAGTAGCAAAGAATATTGCGTATTGTGTGTGAAAAACATCGCAAGATTGCATAAGTGTCAACTAGTTATGACGATTTAAGATATGAGTAAATCGCTTTAACTCACACATAATTATAACTGTTTGATGAGGACTATCACCTTTGAGGTACATCCTATAACTCCCACATCTCCTAGAATACACGCTTGAAATCATATTTAAAAGCATTTTGATCTTTTTGCTTTTTGTTTTTCTTTACATATTTTCTTTTGAGCAAACCATGTATGGGCATATAAGAGATAGAAAAGAAATACCCAATTATTTTAAACATTTGACATTTCAATTTCGCTATGCCGAAACACACAAATGTCATTCATGATTGGCAGACAACAGTGGTGAGATGGTTATTTATGCCTTTCTCTTAGGATTTTCTAATCCTTCCCATCAAAAAGAGTGATACGAGTGTTAAGTACAAGAGATTACTTAATCTTACTCATCACAAACACGAACCACAAAGCTCACTTGCTTAGTTGTGCATAGAGATGCTCATCTAAACTACAAGAGATACAAAGTTTAGAAAACTTTGTTTCAATGGTCATCCAAAGTACACAAGTACCAATGTACACAAAACACACATTGTTTTTGTATTTTTTTTTATTTTTCAATTTTTTTTATTTTTATATTAAAAACAAAATAAACAAAACTGAAAATAAACAGACAAAAACATGTTAAGCAAAGCATAAAACTAGACTAACTCAAAATAAAAGCAAAACACACAAGTAATGCAAAAACAAAAACAAGAAGAGGGAGAAGAAAGTGATAAAATCACTTGGAGCCCTTTTCCTTCCACACCTTGAAAGAACCTTTCCGTCTAGTAAACCCTTGATCTGGCGGTGAGGGGGAAGTATTGAAACCGTTTAAGTTCGAAAGAAACATAAGGGCTTTGAGAAGATTTCCAAGAGGAGCAAGAGAGGATGGAAACTGATTTTGGTTTCCCGATGCTATAATGTCATTGCTTTGTTGAGTGGCTAGCCACTTATAGCAATTAGGTCGAGTATGACCGGCTGCTCCACAATGATGATAGAGATGCTGCTTCTTTTGTTTAGGCTTTTGAGAGTTAGCCTTCTTAGTCCTAGGGTTTTCAGTCTCATTCTTAGCAAGTTTAGGGGGTGCTCCTAAGATAGACTTACCTTTATCTATGTTCTCACTAGCTAAATCATTTTTGACATTAGTGTTCTCAATTTCAACATTATTAGTAGGAGAAACAAAAACAGTTGAACTAGTAGAAGCAGTACTAGGAGAAGAGAAACCATACCCTAAACCGATTCGATCGGAAGCAGATTTCTGAAGACTGAGCATCTCATCAAGCTTTGCACTTGAAGTCCTCTCCAATTGAGCTCTGACTTGGAATAGTTCTGCTTCAAGCTTCTTATTCTTATCAGCCAAGAAGTTGTTCTCAAATCGCAGTGCTCTAATAGTCTGATTGGCTTTATCAAACTTTGTGGAAAGCTCTTCTCGATCAAGTTCCAGATCACTTAGCTTCTTGGTGGCCAACCTATAAAGTTTCTCATGCTTCTCAGAAACTTTGTACAATTTCTCATAGGCTGTATGGATATCATCTTGATCATCCATTTTCTCGAACTTAGACTCCACCAAGTCCTCTTCTTCATCCACATCTTCAACAATCCCCTCAGTAGGATTGACAGTGGCAGTGAAGGCATTCAGGATTCCGTCATCCTCATTGTCGGAATCATTCTCAGGCTCGGTGTCACTCAACGTAGCAGCAAGTGCCTTACTTTTCCCAATGGTCTTGAGATACATAGGACACTCTTGTTTCATATGTCCAAAGCCTTGACACCCGAAGCACTTTGGTCCTACGGGAACAGTGTACTGACCGCCATCCCTAGCATCCTTCTTCCCCTTGTCTTGGCTTTTGAACTGAGAAGAACTGGATTGCCTACGCTCCTTGTCGAAGCCTTTCCCATTGGCATTCTTCATGAACTTCTTGAATTACTTCGTAATGTAGGACTTCATGTTAGAATCTTCATCGTCTAAAGACTCATCAGTATCACTGCTCTTGGCCTTCAATGTCATGCTCTTGTCCTTACCCGACTTACCAATTCTTGTTAAACCTAACTCATAGGTCTGCAAATTACCAACCAGCTCTGTCAAAGGAATCTTGTCAATGTCCTTTGATTCCTCGATCGCAGTGATTTTGGCATGGAATCTCTCGAGTAGAGATCTGAGCACCTTTCTCACAATCTTGGGTTCAGGAATGGTTCCCTAAGATTGAAAGCTGAGTTCACTATGTCCTTGAGCTTGGCATAGAACTCATCGAACGACTCATCCTCCTCCATCTTGATCTCTTCGAAGCTTGTAGCGAGCCTCTGAAACTTCGAATCCTTGACAGCCTTAGTTCCTTCATAGGTTGTCTAGAGAATAGTCCATGCTTCCTTAGCAGTTTCAGTGAAAGATATCTTTTTGAACTCCTCATTAGTGACCGCACTGAATAAGGCATTCAATGCCTTGCTGTTGAAGTTTGCCGCCTTGATCTTGGCATCATCCCAATCGGCCAGCGCTTCTGTAAGCTTAGTCTAGCCTATCTCCACAGCTTGCCAAACTTTCTCATCTAAAGACTGCAAGAAAGCTCTCATGCGTACTTTCCAGTATGCATAGTTAATGCTATCAAATAAAGGAGGTATAATAAGAGACTGTCCTCTATCCATGACAAACAGTGGTCAATGGATCACATAGCAAAGATTAAAACCTAATCAGAGTGTGTCTACTTTGATACCACTTGATAGGCCAAAAACGAATTGACCCCTTGTGATATATTAATTGATTAATTAGCCAAGTTTATTAATTAATTAAATTAACATGCAAAATGCGTGGTAGCACAAACAAATCACCAATTAAACTAAGTATGCAACGGAAAATAAATTGACATGGTGATTTATTTACGAATGGGGAAAACCTACATGGCAAAAACCCCACCGGGTGATTTTAAGGTCACCACTCCTAAGAATCCACTATTATCACAACAAGCGGTTACAAGTAAAGGAATCTCAGTACCTTATACCAACTTACAGTTGAACCCTTATCACAATACCCAATTGGACTTGTTCTGTAGTGACAATCTCTCCTTTTCAATGCACGGCTCCCAGTACGTGACTAACCAATTGCGTGGATCCTAGTACGCGACTTCAATCACCAACTAGAGAAGGTTGTTGGTTGCAAATTTTTTCAGTTCATCCAAACGATGAAGATCAAGAAGATACTTGGTTACAAAACCCAACAGTGCACAAACATAGCAACTTCTTCACAAGAATGATGAACTAGGGCAAATTCTGTTTTTGGTCACAATTTGCTTGAACAAACTTTGCTCAACACTTGTGCAACTTGTGTCCACTTTGACGGCCCTTAAAATAATCATTTTATATGTCTAGGGTTGTAAGAAAAGAAAACCCAAACATACAATCACGGATTAGAGTCAAAACAGAACTGAAATTCTGTTTTTCATAAACCTTGACAAATACCCTATCTATCGAGCTGTTATCGAGCCACAGGGCTGGAACAAGTCTTTAAGCTCGATAAATGCTAGCTATTGAGATTTAATGACAAACACTTTCTCAGCTTGAATCTTGGACAAACTTGCATGGCTTTAACACTTGATCTTGAAATAAGGTTTCTTGAAGTATTAAACACATCCTAGATCTACCCAAATACAAGTAAAGTGCATTTTGTCAAAAGATTAGCCAATTACATAAAATAGTGACATATGTTCATAACAAGTTAATCACATATGTCCTAACGATCTTAAACATGGCAAACTGCCATAACAAAGAAAAATTACATACAAAAAAGAAAAAAAGGAAAAAATAACAATAAGTAAAAGAAAAAGATCCTAAACTATGCCTTGGTTGGAGGAGGGTCATCTTTGTTGCCTGGCTGGGAGACAGGAGGATTCGTGGCTTTGGGATCAACCTCATTTGCCTTGGGAGTAGCATCCTTGGCCTTAAGAGCGACATCCTTGAGCTTAAGGGTAGCCTCTGGACCATTGGCCTCTGGTAGGGGCTTGACCTCCTTGCCCTTACCCTTGTCCTCTGGCCAAGAACCACCCTGGCCAGCCCCCTTACTCTTAGCCATCTCAGCCCCCTAGGCTTAGTTACCAACCTTGCCAGGCCCTTTGGGGACCTCAGTAGGGGGAAGAGAGGCCTGGGTGATAGAGGGCTACTCAGAGGAGGTTGGTGCAGGGGCAGAAGGAGGAAGGAGTGCAGCTGGAACTTCACGGATGTCTGTAGGGTAGTAAATGTTCTCAGCCTTCCTCCACTCGGAAGCAGCAGGGACTCCTGCCTAGTTGAGCGCCTCTACCCACACTTCCTGGCAGTAGTCCCTACAGACTTCCGCCAGCTCCTCCGCGAAATGGACCTCGGTCACCTGCACCCCAAGATCATAGGATGCCTGCTCTGAAGCCTTCGCCGCTTCCTTGGCCGTCCGAGCAGCCTCCTTGGCCTTCCCAAGCTTTGCCTTCAAGTCCGCAACCTATTGCTTGGCCGTGGCTAGCTCTATTTCAACATAGTGGAGCTTCTTGCATTACTCCTCAGCCTAGTCTTGGGCGTTCTTGAGGCCGGCCTCAACGCTCCTTCTCTCCATCTCCTCCGCCATTAGCTTCGTGGACAGCTCATGGTTCTTCTGCTCTGCTGCACCCAGGGCCTTGTTGGTCTCGGCATGAAGGTTAGCCTCAACCCTGGCTTCGTTGCGGGCGTCTTTCACCCATTCCTCAGCCATGAATACCTCCTAGACGGCCTGCACAAAAACAACAAGGGAATTCTTTGTTTAAAAAAAAAAAAAAAAAAAAAAGGACAACCTATCATGACAACCTAGCATGACAAGAAGTTTACCAAGGCTAAGTCCCTCTTCAGGGATAGAAAAAGATCCTCCTGCCTCACGGTTTGCAGTGTAGCCATATCTTTGGGCAGCAACAGGGGCTGCTTTAGGGCCTCAGCCAGGTAGTGGGCATGCCCTTTCTGAAACTTCCTGATGAAGGAGCTCCGCGGTATGACCGCCCCCTTTAGCTCCAGCCAGGGATCCCACACTAGGGTTGGAGGGCGCACCTCGGCCGCACTATGGTCCTCCTTGCTTTCAACTAAAGAGGCCCTCCCCTAGCCCTTGGCTGTCTTTTGCTACTTGGGCTCCTTTTGGGGGACCAACTCCCCCTCCTCGGCTACCTCCTTCTCCTTCCTTTTCTTCTTCAGGTTTGCCACGGCGAACGGATTAACTGTAGGAGGAGGATGGGGGAGAGCAAGAAGAGGCTAGGACCCTTGGGTGCCTTTAGGTGCCGGCCCCTTAGCCCTGTCCGCAAGGAGCTCCCGTAAGCCCTTCTTCCTGTTCAGAGCCATCTCCTCTTCTTCTTCCTCGGAGCTATTGTCTATGCGTGTAACGACGAGACCGAAGATGCGAACACCCAAAAATCTATCAGGCTTATCTTCTGAGTCCGAGACTTTAATCACGAGCTCTCTTTGTTCCTCGAGATGGAACTGGTCTATTTCCACCTCGAGTGATAGGCGCGAAGAGGCTGTCTCTTCTTTTAGAACCGCCGCTTCATGGGGAAAGCAATGAGCGGGCAGTTCAACTGGCACGATGTCTTCTCGGGCCATAAATCCAGGCACCGAGACGTCTATCCGAGCAAGTCGAGGATCACCGGCTTTGATCGCGTGGCCTATGTCCTGGAACTTGTCCGATAAGGGATGTAAGTCAAGGATGAGATGGACGGCTCTTAGCTGTTTGTCCTTACTCATAAACACCTCAGACCTCAGCACCTTGTTGAGATCGTGGACGTTGACGAGGTTGAGGTTGGGCGCTACGTGCCTTTTATTTGCAAAAATAGCCGAGAAGCAAAACCACAGTCAGAACAATGAAGCCATCCATAAAAAAGAAAAGAAATACCAAAGGAAAGGAGAGAGCAGCAAAACTAATGAACTAGTGCCCATGTTAAAAGACCTAAACCTAGGGTACCCCACCTGGCTCTCCCTCCCGGGTTAGGCAGTAAAGACCTAGGCTTGGGAAGACACGAGACGAGCCTAACCACTGAAGACCTAGACTTAAGGTAGTAGCCCGAGTCTGCCAGCAGATGGCACTCATACATCCAAACGACATCGTGCCAGGTAATGTTCAACCCCATTTGCTTATTGAGAGCATCTACACTACTCAGAATCTTAAATAGGTTGGGCACACATTGGTGGAGGCACAGCTTATGGGCGATTAAATAGTCTCTAGTTACACTACCCATGGAAAGCGTTATTCCCCCTTCTATGAAGGCGATCATGGGAATGACGACTTCCCCTTCATTCTTGTGGGTGAGCCACTCACCCGGAGAGCAGTATTGCAAGGAAACGCCCCGGGGAATGTGGTATAAAGCCCTAAACCCCTCCATAGCAGCAGGGGAATCTACTAGGTGGGCGAACCTATCCATTAAAGTAGACTAAAAAGAAGTGAAGGAGATATTTGTGAAGAAGAAGTAAAAAGTAGAAGGTTGAGAAGATTGGCCGAGGAGAAAATAGCCTAAGAACAAAGAAAATTACGAAAATAAGGACAAAGGTCACTTCAGAAGCTTCTTAAAAGCTTGAAGATTTAGGAAGTCTTGAGAGTTCGAAGATTGGTAAAGTGAGAAAAATGAATCCCCCAGGCGCCTTATATAGGAGGCGGAATTGGGTGGGAGTTATCCCGCCCAAAATTTGAGGAGAAATGCCAGCCGTAGGATCTCCATCTCACCGTAGGACATGGGGAACAAAGCGCCGCATGTAGCATTTAATGAGAGGTTGCGGACTCTGAAGCGCAAGAACGGTTACGGGGCATGTGAAGTGATACTTTCACGTGTGGAAATCAAAGAAACGTGTGAGATTAATTATCCAAGGTCAAAACCCCACTTTTCTCCTCGAATAAGAGAAAAAAAGCCAGAGTTTTGAGGGGCTATTGTGGGGTACAAGAATTTAAATAAGATATTGCGCCATGTGTTATACCCATGGCCGAGGGGGCCATTGTTGTGCTGAGGAGGTCACGCGCTCGGACAGTAAGGCCACATCAGTGGCACGACACCAGAGGAGGTCATACTGTAGAGAAAGAGCTTCGGGGAGGGGGTTAGCCTTGACGTGACTAAAGGGATGGTGGCTGCCACCACATGTAATGCATCCCACCAAACCTTCAGGCTGCATTTATGTCGAGAAGACACCTGAACAGTGCTGCTTTGGATGCCCCAACTCACAAGAGACTTGGGAAGGTGTCTGATGGGACAAACACTCAAGTGGTGGCCTAGACGATCAACAAATGGAGGGCCAAGATCATCTACAGGGAGCTATATAATATAAGAGACCCTCCAGGGAGAGGGGATCGGAAAATCTGTAGAGAACACACTGTAGCAACAAGAACTAAAATTGTATCCAAGTCCAAAAGAACTATATTCAAGAATCATTCTCCTTGGACTTTGCCGAGGAAGGATTTCCTTGCTTAGAACTTGTCTTTCTTTGCTATCTTAATATCTTTAATCAACTGTGCATGTTGTCTGATCCATTGAAACCTAGCTTTTAAACCCACTTTCTACAAATTTATTGTGTTGGGCTCTTTGGGCCTGGATCCTTCTACCCTTTGAGCTTAGGAACCAAAACGGAACCCTTACATATATATATATATTTTTTTTTTTTTTTTTGAGATACAAAATTGCTAATATAACTTTTGTATATAGATTTTATTAATATATCTTTTACGAGAATGATAATACACTCATAACAAACTCATAACAATTTTTATTTTTGGTGTGAAACAATTTAGGGTTTTAATTGTGTTGGATTTCTATTGGCTCAATATTTTAATAAATTTCTTGAAAATTGGGAAAGAATGAAAAATCCACGTATTTTTTCTTTAAAAAAATTTAGTTATCATTACAAAATTTTGAATTTTTTAAAAACAATTTTGAGACATTTTGTTTATTTAATGAGTGCCTTAAAACCTTTTAATTTTTATTTTTATTTTTTTGGGGGGAAAAGTGAGGGCCTAAGTTGTAGGCCTTGAGCTAACACTGGAATGATGTATTATAGTATTAATATTTTAGGTTTGTAATAAGTATTGTGAATAGTGTTGTGAAAAATAAACTTACTTACACAAGATTAAAGAAGAGAGAATAAAAATAGAAATAAAGAATTTATGTGATTCGGTAATTTGCCTATATTTACAGGTGACAACAAAGAAAGTTTCACTATAAAATAAGAAGATTCCAATAGTAACACACAAGACCCCAAATACACCATTGGCTCTCTCAGACAAAAAGTAGAGCACCCTATTAATAGATCTAATAATATTCAAAAATTTATGGAGTCCGCTTCGTGATAATTGCTTTTTACCATTAGGCCAAGATGTCAATTTGTTTTTTGTGTAGACAGAGATTGAATATTAAATTTCTTATTTGATGATAAAAGATTTGACTAGTTGAGCTAACTAGAACCCCAATCGTTTTTGTTGTTTAAGGACTTAATTTCTAAATACATATTTTTCTTATAAGTTTTATTATGTTAACATGGTTTACTAATAAAAGTAGTGTTAGTAATAAACTATGATTAACCAAGTAGAAACTTAAAAATGATGTACTAATTAGTAATTACCAATATCCTAAAAAAGAGAGTAAAAAATATTGCATTTCTAGCCTTACTTATTAGAAAACATTGCATAAAAGCAAAACAAAAAACAAAAAATAAAAAATTAATCACTATTCATTAAAGTTCACATATCCCAACTTATAAGAATGTTGTTTTATCATGAGTAGACATTTTGAGGCTGTTTGACGGTGTAACTAGAACAATAGTTTTAAGTGTTTAAATAACATTACACATATTTTTACTTATTTTTTCACCCACACGTATTTCTAAAAAATATAAACAATGTTACTAGAACAACGTTACCAAACATCCTTTTTATTTTCCATCATCCATAATATGTCACGCGTATTATTATTATTTCTTTTTATGGTATTGCTTATTTTTTGGAAAACGAAAAAAATGGATGTAGGGCCGCATGACGATGATAAGGACAACCATAAAGTCTATCCAAAAAATTAATCTTAGTCTCAAATTTTGTTTGAAGTTAATTATAAATGCTCAATAAATTAGTTAAAGTCTGCCACGTATATTCTTTCTTTAGTAAGAGATGTTCCAATGAATATCTATAATAGATCCATTTATAATAAAATAATTAAATTTTATGCTAACCATCAGTCTCCCATCAATCTACTGTGACAACGTAGTTGGAGGACAGTTAGACACAAATTTTTTTTTTTTTTTTTTCATTCTCAGGTCTTAACTGCCCTAGTTACAACCTCACAAGCTGAAATTGCCGCACAGTCCCGGACAAATTACAACCTCACAAGCTAAAATTGCCGCACAGTCCCGGACAAAAAAAAATCACCCATATAAGATCAAATCCAAATCATCAAACTTTGTCACTTGCCAAGCACTACTTCCTCTCATTCGTGCTTATCAAAAAAAAAAAAAAAAAAAAAAAAAAAAAAAAAAAAAGCTTCCTCCCATTCGTTATCAAGCTCAGAGAGTCACAGAATCGCACAAAGTTCACTACAAAATAGCTCCCCACTACACCACTGACCACACCACATTTCTCTAAACAAAAAAGTACTCACAACTACCATGGCCTCCTCAGCCACCCCTCAAACCCTCAAAGCTCGTCTAAACAAAGCTAATGAAGAACCCCTCTACGGTCTCTTCCTCCTTAGCTTCTCTCCCACCCTAGCTGAAATCGCAGGCCATGCAGGCTATGACTTCGTCGTCGTCGACATGGAACACGGCCATGGTGGCATCTCCGAAGCTCTCCCTTGTCTCCAAGCCCTGGCTGCAACTCAAACCCCAGCTATCCTTAGAATCCCTGAGAGTTCTGCAGCATGGGCCAAGAAAGCACTCGACTTAGGCCCACAAGGCCTCATGTTCCCCATGATCGACGACCCTGAGTTGGCCAAGAAAGCCGTCTCCTATTGTCGGTACCCACCAAATGGAGTCCGTGGAGCGGCCCACCCGGTTGTGAGAGCCTCCAAGTACGGTATCGATGAAGAGTATATAAACAAGTGTGAGAAAGAGTTGTTGATTATGTGCCAGGTTGGGTTTTTCTTTTTTCTTTTTTTTGGGGGGCTAAATAAACATTAAAAATAAAAAAAATACTATTTGAGAAAATAACATCATTTAGAAATTATTGTAAGATCTAGTTTTGTTTGGTTGAACTCGTCTCTTGAAATCTTATTTCAAAATTTTGAGTTTAACTATGAATCTTTATTATGAATCTTTAATAAATTAATTAGGACGTATATATATAAATTTTTTTCATTCTATTTTATCTAAACTAAAGTAATTTGCATATACGATATAAATCTTTTAGTGAAGTTTAATTCATATTTTCAGTGGAACTTGTCTCTTGTCTCTATAAGGAAAAAATTATGCAATACTTTAGGAATATAATAGCGCTGTACTCCATTTTGTCATTTGATTTGTGGAGTTCACCGTGAAATTAATTATTAGAACCTATTATTATGTGAAAAGAAAGTTATATAATTAAGATTTGATGGGTCCATGAATGCACCTAAGCTTTGCCCATGAAATTACTCATTTTCAAGAGAGTAGTTATATTTTCGGTGAATTTTATTTAACTCAATTGATAAAGTTTTTTATAGTTGTATAAAAAATTTGGAGTTAAATTTTTGCCTACACCAAAAACTGATTAGTGTCTTGATCTGATTAGATGGACGCCGTAAATTGAAACTCTCTCTCAAAACAAAAAAATTATATTTCTAAATACCTTTTAAACAATCCTAATTAAGCAAAATAAAATTTTTAAATAATACTATATTATTAACCTAAATTAGCTTGCAGGTTGAGTCCATGGAAGCTGTGAAGAATGTTAAGGATATCGCTGCTGTTGAAGGGGTTGATTGTGTTATGATAGGGCCGTTGGATTTGAGTGTCAATATGGGGTGGTTGAGGGAGCCAGTGAACGAGAAAGTGAAGGAGGTGATGAGGGTGGCTGAAAAGGCAGTGTTGGATTCTGAGAGTAAAACCTACTTGGCTGGGTTTGCAATGCCAAATGATGGACCTGATGAGCTTAAGAGACGTGGATATCATATGGTGTGTGGTGGTGTTGATGTGGGTTTGTTTAAGAGTGCTGCTGTTGATGATGTGAATAGGTTTAAGATGAATTGATCACAGACTACCTGTTAATCAGGCCCAAGTTTGTTGTTGAGTAAATCTAGAGATACACTTAATGACACATCTAATTTCACAACTTATTGACTTGTGCAATTATGAGTGATGAATATTTTCTGTCTTTAACTGATTTGTATGATCTATTACTTTTCATCAACCACCACATAAATCAACCAATTGTGAAATTAGACAATAAAATAAATTAGAAATCCTAGGTTCTGTTGATGTGGGGTTCTTTAGCAAACCAGGATTGCAAATCGAAGTTTTGGACATACAGCCATGGGCGGCCATTGTAAATTTTGTCACCAAAATTGAGAATAGATGAATAAATAAGAGTTGTGGTAGTATTGACTATTGATTGAAATGATATAAATATTCAATAAAACCCATGAAATAGAAGTTCTTTATCAACATCTTACCATGGAAGAAAGAAAGTGGTCCATCAACACGAATAATGTAGTCTTGTATATTATTTTGCTTGATTGGAACCCTTTTCTATACTTATGTCTTTCTCCTCTCATTTCAGATGTTACGTAGTTTTTCCCGTGTGAAAATTTATTGAAATGCAAATTAATTGGATGACTTTTTTTTTCCTCTTTATTTATTTATTTTTAAAATCATGCAAATTGGAGGACTAGCTTCTTATATTGTTTCGGGTAAAGTATAATGTATCTCATTTGGTTTGGTGGTGTCACAATTTACTTCACAAAAGTTTCATTTGCATTATCTATAGCCTTAAGACTTTAAGATAACTCACATTGGTAAGTATATAATAGAAAAATGTATAAAATTTACATAAATGACACATGTTAGTTAGTGTATATTTGTGTAAATTACACTATAATTGTGTAAATTGCTTTTTCACCTAATATAGTTTTTGTGTAAATTGACTAGAGGGAGTGAATTAGTGATGTAACTTTCACCGGCCCTTGGGTATTTTCTTATGGAGAAATGAAGAGTTTGGACTTTGGACTTTGGGAGGTCTTATGCTCTTTTTTATTTTATTTTATTTTTCAATATTTGTGTTAGGACATATGTGTTTCACACGATAGGAACATATGTCACTATTTTATGTAATTGGCTAATCCTTTAACAAAATGCACTTTACTTGTATTTGGGTAGATCTAGGATGTGTTTAATGCTTCAAGAAACTGTGTTTCAAGATCAAGTATTAAAGCCTTCAAGTCTGTCCAAGAAAACAAGCTGAAAGTGCAGAATTACTAAACCTCGATAGCTGTCTCGACAGCTTCATCTATCGAGTTTAAGAAAGCTGTTTCAGCCCCGTGTGCTCGACACCTGCTCGACAGCTACTCGACACCTCCTATCTGTCGAGATTTATGAATTTCAAAATTTTGATCTGATTTTCTTGGGATCTGTGATTATGTGTTTGGGCCTTCTTTTCTCCTATCTCTAAACATATAAAAGGATTGTTTTAAGGGCCTTCAATAAGTACACAAGTTGCACAAGCATTGAAAAAACTCTGTTCAAGCAAATTGTGACCAAAGACAAAGTTCTTGCCCTTGTTCATCTCTTTCTCTTGAAGAAGTTGCTGTGTATTTGCACCATAGGGTTTTGTGACCAAGCATCTTCTTGATCTTCATTGTGTGGATGAACTGAAGAACTTTGCAGCCAACAACCTTCTTAGTTGGTGATTGAAGTCGCGTATTGGGATTTGCGCATTGGTTAGTCACGTACTTGGGAACCGTGCATCAGAAAGGGGAACTGTCACTATAGAACAAGTCCAATTGGGTATTGGGATAAAAGTTCAACTGTAAGTTGGTAAGGTACTTAGGATTCCTTTACTTGTAACCGCTTGTTGTGATAATAGTGGAGTTTCGGGAGTGGTGACTTGAAAATCACCCGGTGGGGTTTTTGCCGTTAGGTTTTCCCCATTCGTAAACAAATCACCGTGTCATTTATTTTCCACTGCGTATTTAGTTGTTTGGTAATTTGTTTGTGCTACCATGTGCTTTGCATGATAAATTGATTAATTAATAACTTGACTAATTAATTAATTAATTTAAATCACAAGGGGTCAATTCAGTTTGTGGCCTATCAAGTGGTATCAGAGCGTGCACACTTTGATTAGGTTTTAATCTTTGCTGTGTTTGATCCATTGACCCCTGTTTGTCATGGATAGAGGACAATCATTAATTATACCTCCTTTATTTGATAGCACTAACTATGCATACTGGAAAGTACGCATGAGAGCTTTCTTACAGTCTTTAGATGAGAAGGTTTGGCAAGCTGTGGAGATAGGCTGGACTAAGCCTACAGAAGCGCCAGCCGATTGGGATGATGCCAAGATCAAGGCGGCAAACTTCAACAGCAGGGCATTAAATGCTCTATTCAATGCAGTCACCAATGAGGAGTTTAAGAAGATATCCTCTACTGAAACTGCCAAGGAGGCATGGACCATTCTCCAGACAACCTATGAGGATACAAAGGCTGTCAAGGATTCAAAGTTTCAGAGGCTCACTACAAGCTTTGAAGAAATAAAGATGGAGGAGAATGAGTCATTTGACGAGTTCTATGCCAAGCTTAAAGAGATAGTGAACTCGGCGTTTAATCTTTGGAAAACCATTCCTGAACCCAAGATTGTGAGAAAGGTGCTCAGATCTCTGCCTGAGAGATTCCATGCCAAGATTACAGCAATTGAGGAATTAAAGGACATTGATAAGATTCCTTTGACTGAGTTGGTTGGTAATCTACAGACTTACGAACTAGGGTTAACAAGGATTGGTAAGTCAGGCAAGAGCAAGAGCATGACACTGAAGGCCAAGAACAGTGAGACAAATGAGTCTTTAGATGATGAAGATTCCAAGATGAAGTCCTACATCACTAGGCAGTTCAAGAAGTTTATGAAGAACGCAAATGGAAAGGGTTTCGACAAGGACCGTAGGCAATCCAGTTCTTCTCAGTTTAAAGGCCAAGACAAAGGGAAGAAGAATGCTAAGGAAGGTGGTCAGTACACTGTCCCTGCAGGACCTAGTGTTTTGGGTGTCAAGAGTTCGGTCACATAAAACATGAGTGTCCTACATATCTCAAGAGCATTGGGAAAAGCAAGGCTCTTGCTGCTACCTTGAGCGACACCGAGCCTGGGGATGATTCCGACAATGAGGATGACAGAATCTTGAATGCCTTCACTGCCTCTGTAGATCCTACTGAAGGGATTGTAAAAGATGTGGATGAAGAAGAAGATTTGGTGGACTCAAAATTTGAGAAGATGGATGATCAAGATGATATCCACACGGCTTATGAGAAACTGTACAAGCTTTCAGAGAAGCATGAGAAACTGTATAGGCTGGCCACCAAAAAACTCAGTGATGTGGAACTTGACCGTGAGGAACTTTCCACAAAGTTTGATAAGGCAAATCAAACCATTGGAGCACTGAGGTTCGAGAACGATTTCTTGGCTGAGAAGACCAAGAAGCTTGAAGTAGAGCTGTTTCAAGTCAGAGCTCAACTGGAGAGGGCTTCAAGTGCTAAGCTTGATGAGATGCTAAGCATTCAAAAATCTGCTTCTGATCGTTCAGGTTTAGGGTATGATCTTTCTTCCTCTAATATTGCTTTTACTAGTTCTACTGTTTTTGTTCCTCCTGCTAATAATGTTGAAATTGAGAACAATGATGTTAAAACTGTTTTAGCTAGTGAGAACTTAGACAAAAATAAATCTATCTTAGGAGTACCCCCTAAGCAAGATAAGAAAGAAGCTAAGAACCCTAGGGCTCAAAAGGCTAACTCTCATAAGCCTAAACAGAAGAAGCAGCATCTCTGTCATCATTGTGGAGCTGCCGGTCATACTCAACCAAATTGCTATAAGTGGCTTGCCACTCAACAGAGCAACGGCATGATAGCATTTGGAAGCCAAAATCAGCTTCAATCCTCTCTTGCTCTCCTTGGAGATCTTCTCAAAGCCCTCATGTTCCTTTCGAACTTGAACGGTTTCAATTCTTCCCTCTCACCGCCGGTTCAAGGGTTTAATCAACGGAAAGGTTCTTCCAAGGTATGGAAGGAAAAGGGCTCCAAGTGATTCTATCACTTTCTTCTCTCTCTTCTTGTTTTTGTTTGCATTACTTGTGTGTTTTGCTTTCAAGTTCTGAGTCAGTCTTGTTTTTATGCTTTGCTTTGTTTAACATGTTTTTGTTTGGTTATTTTTCAGTTTTGCTTTATTTTGTTTTTCATATAAAAATAAATAAAAAATTAAAAAAAATCTGAAAAATACAAAAAACAGTGTGTGTTTTGTGTACCTTGGATGGCCATTGAAACAAAGTTTTCTCAACTTTGTATCTCTTTTAGCTTAGATGAGCATCTCTATGTACAACTAAGCAAGTGAGCTTTGTGGCTCTTGTTTGTGATGAGTAAGATTAAGTTATCTCTTGTACTAATCACTCGTATCACTCTTTTTGACGGGAAGGATTAGAAAATCCTAAGAGAAAGGCATAAATAACCATCTCACCACTGTTGCCCGCCAATCATAATGACACATGTATGTTTCGGCATAGCAAAAGTGTAATGTCAATGACATTTGTGTGCTTAGGCATAGCAAAATTGGAATGTCATATATCATTGGGTATTTCTTTTCTCTCTCTTGTATGCCCATGCATAATATGCTTAATAGATAAAATATGCAAAGAAAATGAAAAGCAAAAAGATCAAAAATGTTTTAAATATGATTGCAAGCGTGTTTTTTAGGAGATGTGGGAGTTATAGGATGTACCTCGAAGGTGATAGTCCCCATCAAACAATTATGATTGTGTGTGAGTTAAAGTGATTTTCTCATATCTCAAATCGTCATAACATGTATACACTTATGCAATCTTGCAATGTTTTCACACACAACACGCAATATTCCTTACTACTCTTAATACATGTGCAGGTACAATGTGATTTGGTCATCACAAGTTTTACATGTGTTAATGTATGCTCACTAAACTGTCTTAACTTGTTTTTGAAAAATAAAATTGATTAGACTTGTTTAGTGTGTGCGTGTGTTTTTTGGGATCCATGTGCTTAAAATTTTTTGTTGAGAGATGATTTTTGAGAATTTATTATGTTAATTGGATCATTGGTTGAGTTGCATGCTTGATTGCATTCATATCTGTGTTTTTCTCTCCTCGAAAAACTGTTTTGAAAATTTGGCTCGACACCTCCTTTATAGCTGGCTATCTGTCGAGCTTCCTCAGCTTTTTCTTATCACAATCTCGCTAGATCCTCGACACCTGGTGGATCGATTGAGAAAGCTCTTGCCTCCTCGATAGCTTCTCGACACCTGGTGGATCGATCGAGCCTCACTTCTTGTGTCTGATGTTGTGTTCCTCGATACCTCCTCGACACCTGCTTCTGTCGAAGGCCATTTCCTCGACACCTACCTCAACAGATGGTTCGACACCTCTCGACACCTCTATCTGTCGAGATTTGCTGAGGTTCTATTTAACCTCCTCGTGCGATCCGCCTGTCATTTTCTCGATTGATCTCTGTTTTTCCTCTCCCAAACACTCTTATCTCACTCCAAACTTCTTTCTCAAGGTTTCTTCAAGCTTTTTCAAGTTTTCTTCACTTGTTAAGCTTCGATTCTCTTTCATTTTCATGCATTTCATGATTTGAAACCTAGGTTTTTGGGATTTTTGAAAAATTTTGGGGTTTTTCAAAATTGATGAGTTATTGTTGAAATTTTGGGATGGGTTTTCACTTATATAAGTTTAAAATCTCATGCATTGCATCACATTAGCATTATACCAGTATTTTCATGCATTTAGACATGTGCAATATGGTTGTGTGCTGAAAGGATTGGATTGGGCTGAGCCCATGATGCAATTTCTTTTGCATGTCAAATGTTCATGCATTTTCCATGCATATGTACTCTCTTTTCAATATAATTGTTATATTTGAAATTGCTTGGGACTTTTTTGATTGTTTTCTTTTTCTCCCTCTCTTTCTGGTTACGTTAGTAGTGTCTATG
>JARYZH020001888.1:0-21122 GCA_030021035.2 Notholithocarpus densiflorus | reverse complement strand
TCATTTAATCATCCTCAAATCCATCTCATTTCTCAGAACCATTTTCTACACACAGTATAGTGTCTCTTCTATATCTTCTCTGAAATCACATTCCTTCCTCAGACACGAGACACCACATTTCTCCAAAACAACTATTACTGACATGCCCACTTTTTCTATAATCCACACAACCAATAAACTCGAGATTACAACAGCCAAACAATGGAACAATGCCATTCTTTCTTGCTCACCAAAAACTTGAACCGCTAAATCCCACACAACATTACACCACATTAGTAACAGAATCTTCTTTAGCCTGTTTATGGTCATTCTGACAAAGTTTAGCTTGCTTCGTTTCAAAATGATCAAACACCTTTCTACCTGAAATATCCTTACTTACTTTAAACCAAGAAAACCAACTGTCTACCAAGCTGGTGCTTGTAAGCTACATAAATGATAAAACTTCTAAAGAAATATTAACAATAAAAAACAACGCCATCTATAATTGGCAATTGCCACCGTTTTTCACTTCGCCGAGTCAAAGCAGAGCTTGTTGAAGTACAAATGGAGAACACAGAAATTATGAAGGACTGGGTTCGAGCAAGTCTGACTCGGAGAAAACCGGAACCATCACAGCTTCTCATCTCAAGGTTCTCTTCTTTCTTCTGTCTCTTGCAATTTCAAAATTCCTCTTTTTTTCTATATCTTTTGCCCTGAAAACGACGGCGTTTGACATTTCCTAATTAAAGTGGGTTTATTCTTCTGAGTTGCATATAAGAGAAGTGGAAGTTTGGATTTTGGAACCCCCACTTTTGAGATTGTGGGTCTGTTTGGATAGAACTTATTTTGCTGAAACTGAAAACTGAAACTGAAAACACTGTAGCAAAATAATTTTTAAATGTGTAAATAGTATTGTAGGACTCATTTTTAATGAAAAAGTTGATAAAAACTGAAATTTGTGAGTTAAAATAGTCAAAAGTTGCGGCTACTGTTCATGAACAGTGCATGAACAGTAGCCGCTGTCCCCTGAAATGAGCGCTGAAAAAAAAAAAAAAGGTGTAAACGCAGGAAACGCGGACGCAGGAAACGCAACGCGTATCCAAACGTCCTCTGTACCTGACAAGCTGGCCAGGTCTTTGCAAATAGCAAACTTTTCTTCTTCTATTTTTGTGGTAAATTACGTTTTTAAACCCATATTTTATATTGGTTTTAAATTACAATCCTTCTATCGATACCGAAAATTTTACCAAATATTTCACATTTGAGATGGACTGATGTTGCTCAATTGAACTGCCACAAGACAAAAACACAAAGTAGGTTGTAAGAAAATCAATGACACTTTTAAAGTTGACATTTTATTTGTTAGAGTCTTTATCCAGTTTTACCATCTCTTTCCAAACTTTTGATTTGCTCAATTATCCCCCAAATTTGAGAGAATTGCCACAATATTCACCCTTTCTTCCAAATTGAGATTATCTTGGACAAAAAGGCATAGTTACAATCACAAGCAAAACATATGATTCGTGGACCCACAACACCAATTAAATTGCCCTCATTATTGCAGTTTGTTATCTAACGCGTACAAAATCGATATCATACCCAATTTGAAATTGAAATTGAAATAATCTAATATGATAATATTGTAGAGACTAAATTGTAAAACACACCCCTAAAGTTTAAGGTTATATTTATTTTGTTTCCTAAAGCTTTAATATTTTGATCCTCTCCCCTAACATTAGGGGATCGTTTTGATTGGCAACCCCTCCATTAAAAATTATATTAACATTAAGGGATCCTCTTCTAAATCTACTAAAAGTGAGAGTTTTGTGTACTAGGTTAAAACCTTTTTGGTTGGAGTAAATTCATCTTCAGTCACTTAGGATTTTAAGTTTGGATGAAAATTATATTTCCATAATGGCTTTAAAATACTAAAATATAGCAAATACTTTTGATTTATTTTGTAATGGATACAACTATGTAATCTAGTGAAATGATTCACAAAGATCAGATGGTGAAGAAAATTATTTACTGATGTGAGAGGTGCTAGTCCCTAGACATCAGTATGGACTAGTTCTAAAGGTGCAGAAACTTTGAATTCAGAATTGCGAAGGGAATTTTTGCATTTGGCCACTAAGGCAATGTTTACAAAGATGTGGGACATTTTGAGAGTTGAAAAAGGGAAATTTGGGCAACTCTGGTATTGGTAATGCTTATTATAGAACATTTCTCGGGTGACAGCTCTAATTTGGCATTCTATGGCACTTGCAACAGCACCAATTAGTGGTGAATACCATTGAAGGAGCTTCAGTAACTACTTTGCCATTGTTAATACTTCCAAAATTTGCAAAAATTAACTCAAATAGACTACATCTGATTCCGCTTCACTTCATTTTACACAATATCTCATTACTGATGAAAAGAGATGGATTATTAGTCCACAATAAGCAACCATTAAAATGCCTTATGTTACCGAGTGTTGACAACTTCTAGTAGAATTTCTAGTGCCTCTGCTCTTCTTGATTCAAAATTCTTTGCCTACTCTTTATTAGATTTAGCTGGACTAAAAGCAGCAAAAGAATTCATATTTGAAGCAAACTTGGAAGAATTTTCTTCTACTTCTAAAGTGCCAAATAATTCAATCTCAATTGTTTGATTATTTGATAATCTAATTTACATCATCATTAAATTTTTTTTTTTTCTGTTCAGACTAGGTCCCCACCATGATAGTATTTTGAATGTGTTGAGATAGGTTTGGCACATGACATAAACCCAAAGGTTCAAGGTTCAATTCACCACATTATTAATTTATGAGGTTTGAGGGTGTTTCCTAGACAAGTAAGAATAGTTTGGTCAGAGGTTGAGATATTACTTCTTTATATCGAGAGAGAGAGAGAGAGAGAGAGAGAGTTTTTATGTGTCTCAAAGTAAAACCAGCAAAATCCAGAAGGAAACATCCAATCTTAATTATCTATCTCATTTCTCAAAACCATTTTCTATACACAACACAGTTTATCATCTGTATCTTATAGAAACTACCTTCCATCTTCAAAAACCACATTTCTCCACATGAGTAAATCTAGCACCACACCAATTTCCACAACTTTGCCACATGGCGACTCGAGAGTGGTGGAAATAAAGTGGTGGGTTCATGTGGGTCCATGACTCCACCACTCATGAATTGCCATGTGGCAAAGTTGTGAAAATTGGTGTGGTACTAGACTTGCTTTTCTCCACACACACAACCATTAAACTTGATATTGCAACTGCCAAATAATGAAACAATGACATATCTTCTGGCTCACCAAAACTTAAACATTAAAAGCCCACAAAACATTACACTTCATTAGTAAGAAAACCTTCTTCAGCCTATATGGTCAGTCGGCCAAAAACTCAGCCTGCTTCATCACAAAAATTATCAACACATTCCCTTCTAAAATATTCTTTTTTACATAAAAGCCTTGAAATCCAGTACCTCTGATTCCAAGATAGCCCACACAACCCCCCAGTAGCCATTCCTACAACGAACAACCACAAAGACCAGTTAAATGGAAACAAGTGTTCAATACTGACATTGAAAATTTTGATAAACTATAGGGAAAAAAAGTATATTGCATTTTTCAAAAGTGCCAAACATAGACTAAACTTAGAAAGCAAAAGAGGTAATTACAATACAAGTCAATCATCAAAGAAAAATGAAGATAAATTTACAAGTCAAAAAAAAAAAATTATCTTTTTGCAAAAAATGGCTGTGCTTAAGATTTAAACTTTTACACCTTTGGTTAGCCAATCATACAATTAGGAGTTAAAAGAACTGAGTTAAGCCCAACTTCCTACTACTCAGACTCGGCTCTTGCAAAAAATTTATAGAACTCAATATTGGCTTGAGCTTCATTCCAGTTTCAATATTCTGGTTACTCTCTTCCAAGCTAATTGCAAGCTCCAAAAAACTTCAAAATGCTAGCTGTTTTGAGTATATAAACTTCAAAAGCTGATGAGCTCTACATCAAGGGTAAGGTTATTGCACAACTTAGGAAGCAGCACCTGTGATGGCTTTTTATTACAGGAATGGCTACTCTTTTCATCTTTTGTTTGCAAATGGAGAACCAGAGAGAGCAAAATCCGTCTTATACATGAAAAGCTCATGGCATTTTCGATGTGGTGCTCCAATCCCACAGCTGTTGTCTATGCATGTGATGTACTGCTGAGAAGAATGTGATGTACTACTGCCTATGCATGATTCCTAAAATGAAAGCATCAGATCAGTTTGAGAAGAAGAATATTCCCTCAGATCTATGATGGAGAACCTCTATCAAGCCAGCGCACGAGCTGAGCATAATGATGCTTAAGCTCAAAAGTCAGAACATAGTTCAAGCACAGGCCATCTTGCTTAATAAATAAGCCAAGCAAACTTTGATCAAGCAGCTTGGCTTTTTTTTTTTTTAGCACTACAGTATCTTGAGAACAGCTCTTCACATGTACCTACCACAAGCAAGAAAACAGTTGGAAGAACAGGTTTTCTAGCATTAGTTAAAATAAAATCAGAAAGATCAAAGGTAAGAGACACTAAACACTTCAGAAAACTGAACCCCAACCAAAGACTAAAAAAATCCCTACATCAAATATGGACAAAAAATCCTTAAAAGAGAAACAACTTAAATGAGCTAAGGATAAAAACTACAAAGTGTAACTTCAGTGGCATTTAGTGAAGTTTCAATGAACAAACAGAAAAACCAAAGAAACGTCTGCGCTAAATTGCATTTAGTTCTGTTCACTAAAAATGTCACAAAATTTAATTAACAAAGATTTTGAAAAATAACATAGATATAAATCTCCAGAAACACTTTCCAATTGGTCAACCAAAAATTAGAAACTCATGGGAAAGAAGCTTCAATGAGACAAAGGTTTTACCAGTCCCATTTCCCGTGAAAACAAAAGAAGCTCAGGGAAAAGAACAAATGGTTCCCTTAGTTACAGTAGCCACTAACTTTTTCACCAGACATGCAAAGGGAAATCTTTTAGTCCGTGTGTGACTTACAAATAAAAAATAAAAAGAGTGAAATGATTAATGTATTATATCTATTGCAAAGACCTAAGGTTTTGTATGAAACAAAAAACAAAATTAAGGATCAAACAGCTGGTGTGGTGAGCATGACAGTCACAATGCTATAGAATAAATTGAGCATGTCAACATTAGATATTTACATAGAAGAAGGCAAGAAGGCACCACAAAAACAGTTTTAAGGAAAGACATGATTATCATATTGAAAGGATACCTAAGCAAGGCACAAGGACATAATTTTCATGGACAAAATGGTTTTGTAATCCTATTCCATCATATTAAATTGAGCAATGAGATAAATCAAGTGCTCAGGGTTGGGAAAACAAAGGATGCCTTTCACAAAAACCTGGAGAAGTTACAAAATAACCATCCAAAATCCTGGAGAAGTATTGGATAATGACTACTTGAATATGTTTCTCTATAATGTTTGATAATAAACTTCACACGAGGATTCATCACCACAAATGGCAATAACATTAGTAGCAAAAAAAAAAAAAATCAATAAAAACGCAAACAATTTACACATCACCTACCTGGTTTCATTTCAGAAAAGAAATACAGAAGAATTTCTTGAACAAGGTTCAGATATTAACAGCCACCAGAACCAATGCCAATTACGTAGAAAACTGCAGCAGAACAAGCAGCATTCAGTCCACATCCACGAACGAAGTGCAGTCAATGTCTTGCAGGGTGATATTCCCCATATATAAATCGTTTATGTGATGAGAACAGAGCGGGAGGCATTTCCGATTGAGACTTTCTTGAATTGCACCCATCCCTGGGACCCACTTGTCCTCAACAGATGGGTTCACATTCAAATGGTTCTGCAGTAACCGTACCCGATAATAAACAGTATCCATTCTGTCACAGAAATGACCGATACAGGAACATGAAGGCTCATCAGAAGCCAACCTGATCAAAGCCAAAGATAAAGCCCCATCAACAGGCCCTGGATCCGAAAGATTTTGATCTCCCATCATTTTAACCTCTCTTTCTGTGGGGAAGTACACTTCTTCGTTTCCATTAAAATCAGAGACCTTCAAATCTTTAGTGTAATGCTTAATGGCTTCACGTTTGGTTGGCTCATGCTTCTCTGCTAGTGTCAAAATGCAAGAGAACCTCAAGTGATAAGTTACTACAGTTTTAACCATCTTGAAGTTGTGACAGCAGCAGAAGAAATCAAGCCACCTTCTCGCTACTCCTGCATACCACTTGATAATATCAGTATCTTCAAGAGCAATGAGTAACTTGATTGGCCTAGGGAGACCCCCGTTATTTGTAAAACCAGCCATCTTAACTGCCTTCCTAACAAGTTCTATTGGTGCATCAACTTTCATACACAGCCTCTTCAAATCCTCAACCATGCTCTTAGCATATTTGATATTTCTGCGTTTCAAAGCCATGGGCCAAACTAATCAAAGCCTGGATTCATCAAGCGCGCGCTCCACCAACAGCGACACTCTTGACCGCTAATCTGCTTAATATATCAGCGATGAAATCAATCGGAATATTTGCTCATTAGTGGATAGTATGGATTTTCTTTGCAGCGAAGAAGTGATAGAGTTAGGGACGCACTACTCTGTTATAAATATGTGCTAACCTGTGCAATGCACGGGAAAACTATTGATAACTTCTCTAATATGAAAAAGAAAAAGAAAAAATCAATATCATGGTATAAATTAAATACCAAACTAATAAAACCTATCACTTACAAAGTAATAAAATCTATCACATACAATGAGATATCATGATAACCAAGAGCTTGAGACCATATTTAGAAAATATATAACTAATTCAATACAGTCATCAATTCCCTTCGAAAAGGTGATATGTTTCAATCTGCTTATGGTCATCTCTTTAAGGAGTTTTAGTTTCTCTCATTCCTATAGACTAGGAAATTCTGTAACTGATGCTTTAGCAAAGAATGCTAGGTTTTGTTCTGGTTTAACAGTCTGGATGGAGCATGTTCCACCATATATCAACCTTTTTGTATTGGCTGATAAGCCTTCTTCTTAATTTAATAAAATAGAATGAAGCGGATTCTCAAAAAAAAAAAAAAAAAAATTACACAAATGTAATTTTTTTTTTTTTTTTTACAAGATAGAATTTCTACTCTAGCCTAATCTAAGTGTATATGTGTGTGAAGCTCCCTCCTAAAGACTTGAACCCCAACCCTTGCCCCCTACACCCCACAAGCACTTATATTTGTGGAGTGACCACCGCACCAAATATCTTTCAATACAATTAGTTAGTTCCATACTCATTCAATCAAATATCTTTCATGAATTATGCTAAGAGCATACTCAAATACTTGTCAACTTGCTCTTGGAACTTATTATAAGCATCAACCAGCTCTTGGGGTAATTGATCTCTAATGTGCCTTAAAGAGAGAAAATCGCCTGCTGTAAGCATCCGATGCCATTCCCAACGCTCTTCCAAGGAACCCAAGAAATCTTGGACCACTTCATCAGTCCAAGTTCTGAAGATTTCTCGAACCTCATTGTCAATTTCAAAGTCAAATTTAAACCCTTCACTTTGCTTCAATTCCCACCACCTCACACTCAAACAATCTCTTTATTAAACCAATCAAAGATTCAAAGAAACATCTTTTATTTTTTCTTCAATAAACAAACACAACTTATTTACATGCCTATCATCAAACCTTTCTCTATCAAATGTGACACTAAACCACCAACTAGGACTCTCTACTGAGTTCTTAAGGGACCTAATGGTGGTGTGGCGTCCCATACCGATACGCCCACCATAAGAAAAAGTTACAAATCGCTCATCATACACAATTTCCAATACCAACCTAATAGCTTCAATCAAATCCTTTAATTTCAAGTTGGGCAAGACCTAGGACTCACCTTTCTTTCTTGAGGGTAACATTGTGACACAACAAGCCTCAATATCAAACCAATTGACGCAAAGCTGATTGCCTATTTCTTCGATATCGAATCGCTTTGAGACTGAGTGGAGAAGGGACTGCGAGTTAGTCAAGGGAGCTGAGCCTGAAACCATTGTTGGGTTTTGGAGTGGTGATGTTTTGGCAAGCAGTGAGGACACTGGGCAAAGCGATGACGTTTGAGACAAGGTTGGAGGACTTGCCAGGGGTGGAGCTATGCAATAGGGTGGGGCCATGCCCCAAATTTTGAAAACTGAAAACACTATAACAAAATAATTTTTAAATGTGTGAATAGTACTGTGAGACCCATTTTTAATGAAAAAGTTGCTAAAAAGTGAAGTTTGTGGGTCCCGTAAACAGTTCACAGGACCCACTGGTGTGCACAGAAATGTCAAAAATCACGGCTCAACAGTGTGTGAACAGTACTCAATAGTGCATGAATAGTGCACTTGTCCCCTAAAGCTTAAACGTGTGCAAAAAAAGAAAAAAGAAAAAAAAAAGAGCTAAACGCAAGACACAAACGTAGGTTCATCCGGATCCAAACGCTCACTTAATCTAAAAAATAAAAGTTGCCCCCCAAATATTTGAATTAGTCCAATGATACTCTTATAAAAAAATAAATGGTCTAATAGTTATAGAAATATAACTTTATTTTTTGCAATTATATATTTTTTATTGTAAAATGTGTTCTTATATTTATTAAATATTTGATAAAGTTTGATACTAAACATGTTTGAATTTATCTTTTTCAACTTGTTATGTGGCGATTAACAAGTTATTGACTCATTAAAAAAAATCTTGTCACTAAAACTACACATGAAATGTCTCTTTAGTTAACTTATTCCTCCAAGTTTTGGATTATTCATGTTTTTTAAAATTTCATTAGTTCAATTAAAAGAATTTTTTTTTTTTACTTACTTTAGTATAAAATTTGATAATTTGTATTGAAAATGAAACTTTTTAAGAATTTCACTATAAAAATAGTGAAATTGAAATTTATTTTATGAAAGATCACCATCAAACATAATTTTGATTGAAAATACTAAACTTTTTTTTTGGTTGGGTGTGTGTGTATATATATATATATATATATATATATATAACTTATCAAATAAAAAGTGTGTGTATATATATATGTGAGTATATAATAAAAAAGTGTGTATACATACATGTGTACTTGAGATTGTCTTAATAAATATATTAGTGCCACAATTTGGCCTCCTAAATAAAAATTCCTAGCTCCACCCTTGCTTTAAGAGTATTGGGTGAGAACTAAGGCTTGGAGCTGGAGGGCTGAATTCAAGTGGCTTTATTCTTCTGAGGTGAATAAGCATTGAGACAATGTGAATTGAGAAGAGAGAAGTGGAAGTTTTGTACGCTCTCGAATCTTGAAAAACGAAGTTTCCAGGAAATTTCCCACACCACTTCACAAGTCACGTTTCTCAAAAAGAAGGCTACTTCCAAGTACAAGTAGTCTCTGCTTTTCCAAAGCTATTCCATTTCTCTCGTAGATTCGATTCCTACTCTCTCCGATTCGACGTACTTTCAAAAGCCACGAACTCAATTCAGGCTGGGAGTCGAATAGTTTCTTATTTTTTCATATTTATTATTATTTTTTTTAATCTTTCTTCAGTTCTAAACTTCTAATTGTTTTTTTTTTTTTTGGAACATGTAGATCTATATATCCATTGGCTTTAATGGGCATGGAAGCTGACTCGTCCTGTTTCCCAAGTTCTTCTTCTTCTTCTTCTTCTTCTACTGCTCAAGGGAAGTATGACGTCTTCCTCAGTTTCAGAGGCGAGGACACCCGCAACAATTTTATGGATCATCTATTTAATGCTTTGAAAGGCAAAGGCATTCACACTTTTAGAGACGACGAAGAACTTAAGAAAGGGAAAGCCATTGGACCAGAGTTGTTGGAAGCCATAAAAGAATCCAAATTTGCTGTAATCATTCTCTCAAAAGACTACGCATCTTCAACCTGGTGCTTGGATGAACTTGCACACATAATTTTTTGCAAGGAAGAGAAGGGAATGACAGTTTTGCTTGTTTTTCATTACGTCGATCCATGTGATGTACAAAAACAAAGGAAAACTTTTGAACAGGCTTTTGTTGAATATGAAAAAAAGGAGAACAAAGAGAGGGTCGAGAAATGGAGAGTTGATTTGAGACAAGTGGGCAACCTCGCTGGATGGCATTTAAAGGATACTAGGAAACACAACTTGGCATATTTATTTATTTTAAATATTCAGATGACTCACTTCAAATATATAACTTATTAACTCTATTTGGAACCTTATAAGTAGATCTATTTACATGTTTCATTGTACATCTTCCGATTTTGTCCTGATCGCATATCTTTTCTTTCAGTCAACAGAATTGCACATTAAATATGTATTTTTTGTTTGTTTGTTTGTTACCTATAGGTGGTTCAAACTCAATGTATATTGAATGATGATGCCGGGAAAATCACCAGTGAGTTACACGATCTGCAAACGCTCGAAAGTGTATCTGCACAATGAAAACAGAAGAGACCTAACAGAGAGCACCGGTGTGGTGCCGGCCGAATACCCTCCGAAGGTCAAGTTAGAATCAATTCTCACAACTCTAGAGTGCTAGAAAGGGTAAATTATGCGTACCTCGTTTTGTGAAGGTATTCATCCTTTTATAGTAGTAGAGGGTTGACCTCTTATACTTGGCGTAGAAGTCTTTTCCATATAGGACTTTACTTGGAGTAGTCTCAATCGTGATTTGCAAGATCTTTCCTTATAGAAAAGATCCGCACGTATCCTTTCGGGATCCTTAACGTTTTAGGACTCTTTTCCCCTTAGAATTTCAAGGCGATCAAATACTTGTCTTGCAAGTATTTTCCATCAAGGGCTTTTACTATTTCGGACCACTAAACAGGTTGGGCTTGCTCTCTATCGGCCCAGGAATATGGATCCGTCAGGCCCACTCACAGGCCTCGACAAGCTACATTTTGACCCTCATCAGTTGCCCCCTTCACCCTATGGGTTCGTCATGGTTGTGAGAAAGGGCCAGTAGGGTGACGGTTAAAGGTTAAGTAGTAGACGGTCCTGTCATAAATGGCTAGACGGATCCAGGACCAACGGGGTCGACGGTCTAAGTGAAGAAGCCGTCACCTTGCGCAAACGCTTGCCAGGCTGTCCGAAAACCATTAAAGCGCATGACACGTGTTGCATTCTGATTGGTTTTTATCTCGGATCGAAGCGTCGCTTCGTGTTCCGTGCACTCCCTTTATAAATACAGGGGTTTCTCCCCTTCATTTCTTCATTTTCAGCGGAAGAATATTGTCAGAGCGCATCCGTCATCACTGTCAGAGCGCCATCCGTCATCTTTTAAAGAGACCTCCCCGTTTAGCTAGATATATACGTCCTCAACTGCTCCCTCCGTCCATTCAAAAATTGGTACGTATTTTCTATCCGTGAATATTGTAAATATGGCGTCCTTGTTTTAAGTAATTTGATATTCTGAACTCTATACACCCGTCACAATTTCTAGACCCGTCTGAGTCTTAGGTTTTGTCGTCATATGTAGGAGATGTCTAGTGCGTCGAGTAACCAGTCATTCGTCCGTGACGGGGTGGATTACGAGGGAGTATATCCGTCCGGTCATAGAGACTCAGAGAGTCCAGATGAAGAGAGGACCCCGTCTGCCTCTTCCTCGTCCTCAACAAATGAGGATATGGAGATGGCTGACCAAGAGATTTCTGATAACGGTGAGGAGCGAACAATAAGATCCGTCGTGGGTGCTGATGGACTTAGGGAGTTCATCATGTTGCCGGAGTGGACGGTGAATAATTTCGTGTCTACTATCAAGGAGAATCACTTCAAAACACTTAGGGATATCTATCAAATTCCTAGTAACATCCCCATCCGTCTGCCCTATAAGTCAGAGAAATGCTACTACGAAGGGGTAGACGGTGTCGGAGTGTACGAACAGATGCTGAAGGCGGGACTTAGGTTCCCTTTAAGCTCCCTACATCGTGAGCTTCTCAAGTGTTTGGGCCTATCCGTCAACCAAGTGTCACCGAATTCTTGGAGGGTCTTTATAGCAATGGAGATCCTGTACGGTACCATGTCCGGCGGTGCCAGAAGACTGACGGTGAGGGAATTCCTTCACTGCTACCGTTCGGACGAGATTGACAGGTCGAGGGGGATGTACAGCTTTGTACCTAGGAGTCCGTTGCTGAAAGTAATATACGAAACACCCGACTCCAATAGGGATTGGAAGAGCCGGTACTTCTTTTTAGAAGGTGACCACTGGATGTGTAGCCCAGGGGAGACGGATCACATGCCCGTCGACACAACTTGGGGCATTTTGAACCCGTCCAGTATGAACCCGTCCTAACAATTTTGTTATATATCTTTTATTTTTTACTGCCGTTCAGTTTATTACTTTCTTCTCTTTAGGAATTTTGACCGTTCTTCTTTGCAGTTAGACGGCGTCCACAAGTAAATCTTGAGGAGTTCAGTTTCCTTGAGAAGATTTTTGCAAAGACTCAGGCTGAAGAAAGGGCTTGGGCAAAGCTAGTCAACCTCAACACCATTCACTGGTACTGTGACGGACCCGAGCCTACACCAGCAGCCATAAAGTACAAAGAAAAAACACGCAAACGTGAGTCCGTCGTCTTTATTTTATTTGAACGGTCCCCATTTTTATCAATCAATTTTACCCATTCTCTTTCTTTTTTAGAAATGGACGACGCCAAGAGGAGAGCACTGATTAGGTCGCAAGCAGCGAAGAAAAAGGAGTCTGCTGACGAGGCATCAGTGGCGACGGTTACGACTAACCCGTCCTCAAAAAGAAAACTTCTGCTGAAGGGAGACCGTCCGGCCAAAAAGCAGAGAGTTCCTTTGGAACCCATCATAGGGCTGATGGCCGATGTCGAGAAGACGGATCCCCCACCGAAGCACGGGGCAGGCAAAGGCTTAATGAAGGCTCCGTCTAATCAAGAGAAGGCGCTCGTCCTCCTTCGTGAGGATTCTAAACATGCTTTAGAAAAGATCTCGTCCATAATCTCGACGGAGGATTACGAGGACTTGGGGAACCACTCAACGGAAGCCATGGGGGAGTCGGGCCTTTTTGCCGTTGCTCAGGTATCCGACCCGTCATATATGGGTCCGTCTTCTTTCCTCTTTCGTTTTATCAGTTACGCCTTCATGTTAACTCCTTTTGCACTTGTGATCGTAGGCAATGGTGATGATGAAAGGATTGATGGGACGGTGTCTCAAGCATGAGACGACCCTGGAACGTGTACGGACAAAGTCTCAGCAGACGGAGGATGAGCTAAACCAACTTCGGAGTTGGAAAACAAAAATGGAGAAAAAGTTTGAGCTATCCGAGAGGTTGAGAAAAGAGCTCGAGCAGAGTATGGAGGAGGCGAAGAAGACCCTTGGGGCGAAGGACCAGGAGATTCAAAACCTGAAGGATGGGCTCCGTCAGGCTAAGGAGTTAGCGATCCGTGAATATCGCGACTCCGACGCCCTTCTTTCTGAGTTGGGTGACTCGTTCTTGGAGGGTTTTGATGACGCCCTCCGTCAGGTGAAGAAGGCCAATCCCGACCTCGACATCTCAAATATCAAAGTGGGTGACCAAGCCCAAGCCTCCGTCCTGCCCGTCGCTTCAGAAGATACTGACGACCTCTTTGCTGACGGTGGACTTAACGGTGACGGGGAGTCTGCCCAAGTTGAGATAGTGGAATCTAAACAAGTAAACGAGGGAGACCATCAGCCCGTCATCATTGTTGAAAAGCCGACGGAAGCCCCAGCCGCAAAATAGTTGTATTTTTATTTTTATTATTATTATTTTTAGTACTGTTTATTGTTTGGAAAACAGCTTTATCCGTCGTAGATGTTATGTAAACACTTTCGTGAATGGTTTATTTAATATTTATTCGTAGCTCTATTTGTGGATCTCATCCGTTCACTCTTTTTTTCGTTACATGCCTGATCATAATGGATCCGTCTGCTTTGTTGAATTTTACATCTTAAGGGGTTCGTCCACTTTGTGGACTTGTTTTAAACCCTTTCTGTGTAGACCGTCCTCTTCGTGGACTGCCAAATTTTTCCTGTTAAGGGAATTCGTCCACTACGTTGATTTTCATTTTCAAACCCCTAAGGTGTCCGTCCACTTTCGGACCGAAATTTTTAGCATTTAGAGTACCCGTCCACTTTTACGGATTGGTTCATTTTAACTATTAAGTGGCCCGTCCACTTTGAGGATTTGTGGTATTTTCGTCGTCCAGGTAGTCCGTCTATTTTGCGGACTATATAATGGTAACCATTAAAGGTCCATCCACTTTTAACCCTTAGTTGGTCCGTCCACTTTGTGGTCTAACTTATATCCTCTGAATTTTTCCCGTCTAGGGAGTCCGTCCATTTTGTGGACTTGTGGATTTTTAATCCTCTAGGGGGTCCGTCCACTTTGTGGACCTGAATTTTTCCCATCTAGGGAGTCCGTCCATTTTGTGGACTTGTGGATTTTTAATCCTCTAGTGGGTCCGTCCACTTTGTTGGACCTGAATTTTTCCCGTCTAGGGAGTCCGTCCATTTTGTGGACTTGTGGATTTTTAATCCTATATTGGGTCCGTCCACTTTGTGGACCTGAATTTTTCCCGTCTAGGGAGTCCGTCCATTTTGTGGACTCGTGGATTTTTAATCCTCTAGGGGGTCCGTCCACTTTGTGGTCCTGAATTTTTCCCGTCTAGGGAGTCCATCCATTTTGTGGACTTTTAATCCTCTATTGGGTCCGTCCACTTTGTGGACCTGAATTTTTCCCGTCTAGGGAGTTCGTCCATTTTGTGGACTTTTAGTTTATATCCATCCTTTTTGAGGACTTTCAGTAGAAATTGTAAGTAGGAAAGCATAGTAGTCTGAATATTCCTCTAATTAGTTAAAGCAAATAAAAACATAAGCTAATAAAAAAGTATTTGCCACCTTGGGCTTAAAAAGGTACGTAAAGTATCGTAGCTGAAGGAGTTGCTTAAGTAAAACTTAGTAATTGTATCAAAAAAAAAACTAAATAAATTGGGGATCGTGGGATCCGTCACCGCTTCTTATTCACCCGTAGTACTTCCGAAGGTGCTCTGTGTTCCATGGGTGCTCCAGCATTCTACCGTCGAGCGTCTCCAGGCGGTAGGTCCCCTTGCGCTGCCATGATGCAATCCTGTAAGGTCCTTCCCAGTTGGGGCCGAGCTTACCTTGTGAAGGATCTCTAGTAGTGCCCATCACTTTCCGCAGTACAAGGTCTCCTACTTGAAAGTCTCTATGCCTGACTTTGGTGTTGTAGTGCTTCGCCATGAGATTCTGATATCGTGCCAACCTTTGTGCGGCCGTCGCCCGTACTTCGTCTACTAGGTCGAGCTGAAGGCGCATGGCCTCTTCGTTATTATGCTCGTCATAGTTCTCCACACGGTAGCTTATGAGTCCTACCTCTGCTGGGATAACAGCGTCGCTTCCATACGCTAGTCGAAATGGCGTTTCTCCCGTGGGGATTCTTGCTGTAGTTCGGTATGCCCATAAAACACTTGGCAGCTCTTCTGGCCAGATGCCTTTTGCCCTCTCGAGCCGGGTCTTGATGATTTTGAGCAAGGATCGATTCGTGACCTCAACTTGCCCATTAGCCTGTGGGTGTGCCGGCGAAGAATAGTGATTCTTGATCCCTAGCTCCGAACAGAATTCCCTAAATTTGCTGTTGTCGAACTGTTTTCCGTTATCCGAGACAAGTACTCTTGGTATCCCATACCTGCAGATGATATTTCTCCAAACAAAGCTTCGGATGTTCTTTTCCATGATGGTGGCAAGAGCTTTTGCCTCTACCCATTTGGTAAAATAGTCAATACCGACTACCAAGAATTTCAGTTGTCTAATGGCCGTTGGGAATGGGCCCATGATATCCAATCCCCACTATGCAAAGGGCCAAGGAGCCGTCATAGGAATTAGTTCTTCAGACGGTTGTCGGATGAGATTGCTGAACCTCTGGCATTTGTCGCAAACCTTGACATAAGCCAGCGCATCCCTCAGCATTGTGGGCCAGTAGTAACCCGCCCGGATCAACTTGTGTACTAATGATCGTGCCCCCGAGTGGTTGCCGCAGATTCCTTCGTGGATTTCTCTCATTGCGTACGATGCTTCCTCATGGCTTAAACACCTTAGGTATGGTCAAGAGAATCCTCTTTTGTATAAGACATCTTTTATTAGCACAAATCGCGAGGCTTGGACCTTCAACTTCCTAGCAGAGTCCTTTTCGTCTGGTAGCGTGCCATTTCTCAGATAAGTTATCAGTGGCGTGGTCCAATTATCCTCAGAATTCACTTCCTGCACACTTGTTCCGTCATCAATAAGTGAGGAGACTTGGACAAAAGATAATACCTGTTCGGGTACATGCATAAATTCTGCTGAAGCAGCTTTTGCTAGGCGATCCGCGCATTCATTTTCCTCTCTTGGGACTTGAACGAATCTGACTTCGAGGTTGCTGATCCGACCCTTCACCTCCTCTAGGTACCTCTTCATTCTTTCGTTCTTGCATTCATAGCCGCCATTAATCTGACTTATTATCACCTGGGAGTCACAATACAAGACAATGTTTTCAGCTCCTGCTGCCTTCGCGAGGTCTAGGCCAGCCACCAGTGCTTCATATTCAACCTCGTTATTGGTAGTGGGGAAATCCAGTCGGACCATGCACTCAATCTTATCACCCTCCGGGGTTTGGATGACCACACCAGCCCCTCCGGCTCGTCTGTTGGAAGATCCGTCCGTGTGGATGCTCCACTGTGCTGTGGTTTCTGCCCCTTAGTCTTCCGGATGGGTAAATTCAGCGATGAAATCAGCCACGGCTTGTCCTTTCATCGCAGTTCGCGGAAGGTATTGTATATCGTATTCACTCAATTCTACCGCCCATAAAGCCATCCGTCCTGCAGCCTCAGGGCTACTCATGGCTTTTTTAAGGGGCCGATCCGTTAGGACAACGATAGTATGTGCCTGAAAGTATGGCTTGAGTTTACGTGCGGCAGTTACCAGTGCGAAGGCCATTTTCTCCATTTGGGGGTACCTCTCTTCTGCTCCTCGGAACGCGCGGCTTATAAAATAGACGGGTTTTTGAGACCTATCTTCCTCCCGTACTAAGGCCGCGCTGACCGCTGCTTGCGAGACTGCCAAGTAGAGGTAGAGTTCTTCTCCTGGTTCGGACGGGCTGAGCAATGGCGGGGATGAAAGGTATTTCTTCAAATTTTCAAAGGCTTTCTGGCATTCGTCCGTCCATTCGAAGGATTTTCTTAGAGTGCGAAAGAAAGGTAGACATTTGTCCGTTGCCTTCGAGACGAACCTGTTCAGGGCTACAATTTTGCCATTCAAACTTTGAACCTCCTTGACCATCCTCGGGGGTTTCAACTCCATTATGGCCTGTATTTTCTCTGGGTTTACTTCTATACCTCTTTGGGACACCATGAACCCCAAGAATTTCCCTGCCGTCACTCCGAAAGTGCATTTGTTCGGATTCAACTTCATGTTATATGATCGGAGTGTGTCGAACTTCTCACGGAGGTCGTCCAAGTGATCAACTTCGTGCAGGCTCTTTACCAACATGTCATCAACATAAACTTGCACGTTCCTTCTAATCTGGTGCGCGAACATTTTGTTCATCAACCTCTGGTATGTCGCTCCTGCGTTCTTGAGTCCAAACGGCATCACTTTGTAGCAAAAAAGTCCTTGGCTTGTGATAAAGGAGGTTTTCTCTTGATTGGCCTCCTCCATCTTGATTTGATTGTACCCCGAAAAGGCGTCCATGAAGCTCAGGAGCTGGTGCCTTGC
Organism: Notholithocarpus densiflorus; assembly: GCA_030021035.2. NCBI lineage: Eukaryota > Viridiplantae > Streptophyta > Magnoliopsida > Fagales > Fagaceae > Notholithocarpus > Notholithocarpus densiflorus. The sequence continues at coordinate 3,349 of JARYZH020001888.1, read as the reverse complement.
TGTAGAATCCACCAAGGTATCTATCCGAGGGAGCGGGTAGCTGTCTTTCGGGCTCGCCTTATTGAGGTCCGTGAAGTCGACACACATTCGCCACTTTCCATTCGCCTTTTTAACCATGACCACGTTCGCTAACCAATCTGGATAGTAGACTTCTCGAATAAAATCTGCCTCCATTAGCTTCCGTACCTCCTCTGCTATTGCTTTGTCTCGCTCCTGAGCGAACACTCGCTTTTTCTGTCGGACTGGTGAGGATGCAGGGTTCACGTTTAACCTGTGGACTATGACTGAGGGATCAATCCCTGACATGTCCTCGTGGCTCCAGGCGAACACGTCTTGGTTCATTCTGAGGAACGCTGCTAGGGCCTGACGTATTGGCTGGCTGGCGAGCGTCCCCATTCTTGTCGTCCGTTCGGGTTTCGATTCGTCAAGGATTAGCTCTTCTAGTTCTTCAACCGGCTCTGCTACCACCCGTTGTTCTCTTATGCACATCGCTTGTTGTTGGTCCTCCATTTCTAACATGGCGACGTAACACTCTCGCGCTGCCACCTGATTTCCGCGCAGTTCTCCTACTCCATATTCTGTGGGGAACTTGATCATTAAGTGGTAGGTTGAGGTTGCAGCCTTCCAAGAGTTAAGAGTAGGTCGTCCTATAATAACATTATAAGCAAACGAGCAGTCGACTACGAGGAATGTTACGTCCTTAGTAATCTGTTGGGGGTAATCGCCTATGGTTACTACCAATGTGATAGCACCAAGGGGGTACACTCTCGTCCCTCCGAACCCTACAAGAGGGGCATTTACCGGGATCAGCTGTTCTCTGTCGATTTTCATCTGCTGGAAGGCCGGGTAATACATGATATCTGCCGAGCTACCATTGTCGACCAGAACCCGGTGTATGTTGTACTCTCCCACTTGCAAGCTGACCACAATCGCGTCATCATGCGGATGGTGTAACCTCCGGGCATCCTCCTCTGAGAAGCCAATGATTGGATTGTTGATTCGTGCCATCTTTGGTACGGACCCTGTTAATTGGACGCTCTGTACCATCCGGAGGTAAGTTTTTCTAGCCTTCTTGGACGATCCAGCGGCTGCCGTGCCCCCTACGATCATTCGTATATCTCCTATTGGTGGCCTTGGACGTTCATTCTCTCTTCTGGGAACCTGCTCCTGGGGGGGGTCCGTCCTTTCCTTACGGATGAACCTTTGCAATTTTTCTTGTCGGATAAGAGCTTCAATCTGCTGCTTTAGGTCATAACAGTCGGCCGTGTCATGGCCGTGGTCGCGGTGGAATCGGCAGTACTTGTCTCTAGACCTCTTGTTAGGATCCGACTTCAGCTTGCCTGGGAAAGTCAAGGGTTCTTCATCTTTAATTTGCATTAGGACCTGGTCGACTGGGGCAGTTAATGGGGTAAAGCTTGTGAACCTGCCCAAAGGGGGTTTGGAGCGTCTATCATCCTTTCGTTCCCCTGTCCTCGCCATCTTGCGTCCTCTATCCTGCCGCGTATCTTCTTGCCTCTCCCTTTTCTTTGGTTTTTCCTCGCGAGCCAGCAACGCATCTTCAGCATTCATATACTTGGTGGCCCTGTAAAGTACTTCTGACTTGGTCTTCGGGTCATTTTTGTATATGGAGAACAAAAACTTACCCTTTTGTAGTCCATTCGTGAAGGCCGCCACAAGTATTTTGTCGTCGGCTTCGTCGATCGAGAGGGCTTCCTTATTGAAACGGGATATGTAGGATCTCAGCGTTTCGTCCTCGCGCTGCCTGATGCTCATCAAGCAAGCCGTAGACTTTTTGTACCTATGTCCCCCAATAAAGTGCGCAGTAAATTGAGCGCTTAGCTCCTTGAATGTGCTGATGGAGTTGGGCATCAACCGGCTGAACCAAATCCTTGCCGCACCCTTCAGCGTTGTGGGGAAGGCCCTACACATGATTTCGTCCGCTACTCCTTGAAGGTGCATCAGGGTTTTGAAGGTCTCCAGGTGGTCTAGAGGGTCCTTGACTCCATCGTAACTGTCGATCTGTGGCATGCGGAACTTATGTGGTAAAGGGAAGGAGTTGACTGCCGCAGTGAATGGCGAGTCGATATGATTGACCAGATCGTCAAGATCGCTAGACACCCGTCCCTTGAGGGCATTCATCATAACCTCCATCTGTTCCTTCATCGCTTGCATCTCGGCGGCAATATGTGGAGGTGTGGCATCCGTGAGGGACGGCATGCTTAGGTTTTGTCGCTCTTGTCTACTCGGGACGTTACTGCCCTCTGGCCCTTCTCGTTCCCTTCTATCGGCACTAGTGCCTTCTTGATCCTGCTCTTGGATGCCATGACCTGCGTTTTTCTGGCGTAACTGCTCCTCCAGATCGTGGTTCTCCTTAGTGAGACGTTCCACTGCAGTGGCCAAGGTCTGAACCTACCTCTCGAGGGCCGTTGTGCGAGCTTCGTCTCCCTGAATGTTGTTCGTAGTTGTCATCGAGCGAGTCAGCACCATGCAACTCTTTTATCCGGGAAGCGTTTACTATGGCTTTCGAATCGGTAATTCGTCAGTCAGACTTCCCACAGACGGCGCCAACTGATGATGCCGGGAAAATCACCAATGAGTTACACGATCTGCAAACGCTCGAAAGTGTATCTGCACAATGAAAACAGAAGAGACCTAACAGAGAGCACCGGTGTGGTGCCGGCCGAATACCCTCCGAAGGTCAAGTTAGAATCAATTCTCACAACTCTAGAGTGCTAGAGAGGGTAAATTATGCGTACCTCGTTTTGTGAAGGTATTCCTCCTTTTATAGTAGTAGAGGGTTGACCTCTTATACTTGGCGTAGAAGTCTTTTCCATATAGGACTTTACTTGGAGTAGTCTCAATCGTGATTTGCAAGATCTTTCCTTATAGAAAAGATCCGCACGTATCCTTTCGGGATCCTTAACGTTTTAGGACTCTTTTCCCCTTAGGATTCCAAGGCGATCAAATACTTGTCTTGCAAGTATTTTCCATCAAGGGCTTTTACTATTTCGGACCACTAAACAGGTTGGGCTTGCTCTCTATCGGCCCAGGAATATGGATCCGTCAGGCCCACTCACAGGCCTCGACAAGCTACATTTTGACCCTCATCATTGAACTTTCTTCATTGCAGGCCTGAGTCACAAGATATCCAAGAAATTGTGGGATGCATATCACTTAACTTGAAATATGATGCATTCCCATATATTACCAAAGACCTAGTAGGAATATACTCTCCAGTGGTGGAATTGGAGTTGTGTTTAGCTGTAGGGTCAAATGATGTTTGCTTCATAGGAATTTGGGCTATGGGGGGAATGGGTAAGACAACTCTTGCTAGAGTTGTTTATCATAT
>JARYZH020001887.1:0-21176 GCA_030021035.2 Notholithocarpus densiflorus | reverse complement strand
GACTCAGGCATGACTAAGGTTCTGTTTAAGCACTTTATAAAGATGTCATAGTGTTAATTTTCCCAAAGCATCTGGTCCAAGGACTCAGGCACGACTAAGGTTCTGTTTAAGCATTTTATAGAGATGTCACCATGGAAAGTACGATGTATTTATACAATAAATGAGTCATATGACAAATGAAACTTTCATTAATAATAATACATTTTCAAGTTGTTTACATTCCAAGGTCGTGGTATTACACGTTCATCTAGGTCTTTGAGGAAATAAGCTCCTAGGCCAGCCATCGAAGTGATGCGGTATGGCCCCTCCCAGTTGGGCCTTAGTTTTCCCTACGCTGGGTTCTTTGCAGTACCTAGAACCTTTCTCAGCACCAAGTCTCCAGGAGCTAACGGTCTCAGCTTCACATTGGCGTCATAACTTTGCTTGAGCTTATGTTGGTAATATGCTAGTTGGACCATTGCATTTTCTCTTCGCTCCTCAATTAAGTCTAGGCTCTTCCCCAATAGCTCGTCATTGTTGTTAGGAGTGAAAGAACTTGTCCTCAGCGTTGGGAATCCAGTCTCCAAAGGAATAACGGCCTCGGCCCCATATGTCATTGAAAATGGTGTCTCTCCTGTTGACCTGCGAGGCGTAATCCAATATGTCCAAAGGACGTGTGGCAACTCTTCCACCCATCTTCCTTTTGCATCATCCAACCTTTTCTTCAGTCCGTTCACTATAACTTTGTTAACAGCTTTGGCTTGTCCGTTCCCTTGGGGATAAGTCGGGGTAGAATACCTATTCGTTATTCTCAGTTTACAACAATATCTCCTGAAAGATTTGCTATCGAACTGAAGGCTATTGTCCGAGATGAGGGTACGAGGGACTCCAAAATGTGTGACAATATTTTTCCAAACAAATTTCTTGGCATCCACATCCCGGATGTTTGCCAAGGGCTCAGTTTCGACCCACTTAGTGAAGTAGTCCGTGCCGACTAGCAAGTATCTTTTATTTCCTGCTGCCTTGGGAAAAGGACCTACAATGTCTAAGCCTCATTGGGCAAAGGGCCAAGGGCTAACTAGAGGATTAAGAACTCCTCCTGGTTTATGGATGTTCGGCGCATATCTCTGGCATTGATCACACTTCTTTACATACTATTGAGCTTCTTTCTGCATGTTTGGCCACCAGTAGCCCTGAGTGATGGCTCGATGAGATAAAGATCTGCCTCCTGTGTGGCTTCCACAAATCCCTTCATTTAACTCTTTGAGGAGTAGTTCGGATGCCTCAGGGTGTACACAGAGTAGATATGGCCCAGAGAAAAAGCGTTTGTACAATTTCTGGTCTTCGGATAGCCAGAACCGAGGGGTCTTTCTCTGTATCTTGTTGGCCTTTGACTTCTCTTCGGGCAGGATATCCTCCTTAAGGAACATAACTATAGGGTCCATCCAGCTCGGCCCTACCCTAACTTGATGGATCTGGACCGTGTCTCCTCTCATCACAGCAAGCCTGCATAGGTCCTCGACAAGTATGACCCGAGGCAAACTCTACACCGAGGAGGTTGCCAGTGTGGCAAGGGAATCAGCATGTGTGTTTCCATTTCTAGGAATATGTAATAGGTTAAAAAATTCGAACCCTGACTGCAAGTGTCTAACCTGACTCAAGTATGCTTGCATTCTTTCATCCCTCACTTCAAACTCTCCTTTCACTTAGCCAACGACCAATCTTGAGTCCGAGAACACTTCTACTACTTTGCCGCCCATTTTTTGAACCATGGCCATCCCCATCAGCAGAGCCTCATATTCGGCTTCGTTATTTGTAGTTGAGAAGTCCAGCCTTAATGATTTCTCAATGGTAATCTTTTCGGGGGATACTAGAACTAGCCTCACTCCGGACCCCTTCTAATTTGCTGCACCATCGACGTATACTCTCCAAGGTAAGGGGTCTTGTCGGGAGATCATGCTAACCGATTTTCCATCCTTGTTTTGCCTCTTTGCTTCCACTTCCAACGGGGATTTAGCAAACTTAGCTACCAGATCCACGAGGACTTGATCCTTGATAGAGGTACGAGGCATGTACTTGATATCGAAAGCCCCTAAGATCATGCCCCATTTAGCAAACCTCCCCGTGTAATCAGCACTTCGGAGTAGAGCTCTGAGCGGGAGCTGAGTTAGGACAATAACTGTGTATGCCTGGAAGTAATGAGGGAGTTTGCGTGTAGCGTGTATCACTGCCAGAATGGCTTTCTCCAGGGGCAGATAACGGATCTCGGTCTCGTGTAGTGACTTGCTCACATAATAAACTGGCATTTGTATGCCACTATCAACTCATATCAAGACCAAACTCACAGCATGAGGGGCCACGGCGATATAAGCAAATAAAACTTCGTCCACCTCGGGCTTTGACATAATGGGTAACCGAGAAAGGTATTCCTTCAATTGTTGAAAGGCCCGAACGCACTCCTCAGTCCATTCAAATCCCTTTCATTTGTTCAACAACTGGAAGAAGGGTCTACACCTGTTTGCTAACCGAGAGATGAATCGGTTTGAGGCAGCAGTCATCCTGTTAGCTTCTGAACCCCTTTGGGATTCCGAGGTGGTTGTAAGTTGTTAATTGCCCTAGTTTGGTTAGGATTGACTTCAATTCCACTGTGAATGACCATATACCTCAAGAACTTTCCTGATCCGACCCCAAAAGAGCATTTCGAAGCATTTAGTCGCAGTTTATGCCTCCTCAAGATCTCAAAGATATTTTCGAGGTCGTGAATGTGCTCGGACTCCGCTTTCCTCTTAACCACCATGTCGTCTATATAGATCTTAATGCTTTTTCCCAGCTGAGGTTCAAACATCCTGATCATCATTCTCTGATAAGTGGCCCTTGCAATCTTTAAGCCGAAAGGCATTACTTTGTAGTGGTAGTTCCTCATGGGGGTGACAAAGGTTGTTTTCTCCTGATCGTCCAAAGCTAAAGGTATCTGATGGTACCCTTGGAAGGCATCTAGGAAGCTCATCCGCGGATGACTAACTGTCGCGTCAACTAACTGGTCGATCCGAGGCATAGGGAAAGGGTCTTTTGGGCAGGCCTTGTTCAAGTCGGTGAAGTCTATGCATACTCGCCACTTCTCGCTTTTCTTCTTTACCACTATAGTATTGGCCAACCATTTAGGGTAAAACACCTCCTTAATAGCTCCAGCCTGCTTAAGTTTCGCCACTTCGTCTCTGACAGCATCAGAGTGATCTTTAGAAGAGCGCCGAGGTGGTTGCTTTTTGGGGGTAACTGAGGGGCTGACGTTCAAATGATGACATATGAAGCTTGGGTCCACTCCAGGTGCTTCGTAAGCACTCCACGCAAACACGTCTATGTTCCTTCTAAGGAATCCCACTACTTCTTCCTTCTCCTGAGGGGGCAGCCGGGCTTCGACCTGAAAGAACTTCTTTGGGTCATCCCCGACAACAATCTTCTCTAAATCCTCACATTTTGTCTCCTCGGCTGTCCCATCCGAAGGTAATGCCGGGCCTTTTGATTGCTATAAGCCCCTGCCTACGAAGTCCGAGGGCTCCTCTCTTGGCTGATGCCTTATCGCGGCGATCAAGCACTTCCTCGCCACCGATTGGCTTCCCACTATTTCCTCAATCCGATTCCTAGACGGATATTTCACCTTTTGATGCAAAGTGGAGGAGACGGCTCCCAGGGCATGAAGCCAGGGTCTTGCTATGATGGCCGTGTAGGGAGAATAGGCATCCACTACAATAATATTCACCTCTACTACTACTAATCCTGCCTGCACAAGTAGCCTAATCTGACCCTTTGGAATGACAACCTTCCTATCGAAGCTCACCAAAGGCGAATCATAGGCTGTCAAATCCTTGGGCCTCAGGTTCAGCCCCTTGTATAAGTCAAGGTACATGATCTTCACTTCGCTGCCTTGATCCACCATCACCCTCTTCATGTCATACCCTCATATCCTGAGGGTAATCATTAATGCGTCGTCATGTGGCTGTGTGGTTCCCACCTTGTTTTCATCCGAAAATCTCAATGCTGGTCGGGCTTCCATTCTTGCCCTCTTCGGCATTTGACTAGAGTTCTTGGCGGGTAGCTGAGTTATGGACATTACCCCAAAGGGCTGCGAGCCAGTTCTCCCTAGAGTGGCGAAGATGACGTTGATTATACCCAAAGGGGGCCTGGAAGAGGCGTTCCCCTAAGCCCTTGATCCTGCCTGGTCTCTCCACCCGTCGGGCCGATACAAAAATTGTTGCAACCTTCCATCGCTGACCAGTTGCTTCCAATGATTCCAAAGATTCCTGTAGTCCTCAGTCGTGTGTCCTCGGTCCTGGTGGTATTGGCAATAAAGGCCTTAGTTGCGCCTGGTGGGGTCCCCCGCCATCTTGTTTGGCCATCTGAAGTATGGCTCACCTTTGATTTTCTCCAAGACTTGATGTACTGGCTCTCGGAACACCACGTTAACCGCCTGAGGAGTCGGTTTTGGGTTCGGGTGGAGATCAGGTCTATTTGGTAGGTTTCGGGTCGTCGCCGGAGCTGTAAAATCATCACCGAATCTACAAAATCATCGCTGGAATCTACAAAATCATCGCCGAAAAATGTAAAAACTCACTAGATCTGCATCAAAATCGCCAAAATCTGCACCAAAATCGCTGAAATCTGTTAGGAATGGCCGGATTTGGGTAAATCTCACCAAATATGGTTGAGAACTCACTAGATCTCCTCGGATTTGAGCTTGATTTCGTCAGATTTGTATATAACCTCCGTCGAGTCGGGTGGCTCGAGTTTTGGAGAAGAAAACCCGCCACTATACCCGCCGGCGCCGGGCCTTGGGCGCGGAAACCTGAAACTGACCGACGGGAGCGTCGGTTTGGGCTGAACTCAGGTGGAGATCGGACGGGTTGGTTGGTCCGGCGGGTCGTGGTCGGGTCTGGACACCCCTAGTTATGACCTTTCAATAGACACCTTTTGGTATATCAAATTTGAAGGGTTATGACATTTTAGTAGGCACATTTTGGTATATGAAATTTGAAGGGTTATGACCTTTCAATAGACACTTTTTGGCACATATATTACAACCTATATCTTTTATATACAATACAAACTAAACTAGAGACGCAACATTTTGTCTCTTATTCCTTCCCACAAAAAACTAATAAATAAAACAACATTGCTTCTTCTAATTAGCTAATAAAACTTTGTACTATTTCTTTTAATATCTTTTTTTGTTTTTTTTTTTTTTTAAATTTCATGAATTTTTACTTACTACTCCAACTCAAAAATAATGGTTTTTTTTTCTTCCCTAAAACTCATTCAGTAGCTATTACAGTGCATCGCATGGGTTAGCTACTAGTGGTAATATGTGATTAAAACATTTGTGTCCATTTAAATTAAAATTTTGGCACATGATTGGCTCTTGAACATTCTTTATAATTTTCATTCATAGTGACACTTGGCAAATATCTACTAGTCTAAGAATAACAATGGTGAGACCCATAATGTAACACATGATACTATGTAATTAGTTATCTATATATATAATAATAGGTGAAGCTGAGAGAAAATCCAATTAGATTTCAATTGAATTCTAAATTTTGCGCCACATGTCTTCTTCTTTTTTAGGTTAAGTGAGTTAATTGGATTCTCAATTTTGTGCCATGTGTCCTATCTAAATTTTTAAAATTTTTGTGCCAAAATAAATAATACATTAACACCTAATACAAAAACCAAGAAGACCACAAAAATAACCTAAACAAGAACATTTCACCTGGACACTTCTATGTAGACTCTCAAGCTCCTCTCTCTCTCTCTCTCTCTTAAATGTTTCTTTAAATATAATCTCAACCCCTAACCACTTGCTACCATCAGCAAACAACTTTAACAACACACCGGTAACCCCCCAATGCACAACAAACAGATTTGTAAGTGATGATGCGAAAAATCATCAGTAAGTCACATAGTCCTCATGTGCTCTAGACAAAACCTGCGCAACAAAGAAGAGGAAGACCTTGCAGAGAGTACCAGTGTGGTACTGGCCAAATACCCTTTGAAGGTTAAATTAGAGATCTTTCACAACTCTAGAGTGCCAGAACTGGGGTAAATTATGCGTACCTTGATTTGTGAAGGCTTTTGGGTTTTTATAGTAGAGTAGAGATGACTTTCGTTTTCTTGGCGGGGAGGGTCTTTCCTTATAGGGAAGATCCTCATTAATTTTACATATTTTGCGGGATCCTTTCCTTATAAGTGTTCCTTTTATTATGGCTAATCGTGGGGTACAAGACATTTCCTTGTATAGATATCCGTGGAGGTCAAGCTAGGCCACGCTGGACCCGTCGGCTTCTCCATACTCGTCGGCCTTTTTCCTGGTCTGAAGATCCCCCGTTAGCTTCATGGAGATGCTCGTCAGATATCGTGGGCCCGTCTGCCATTTAAAACCGTCGCCTTAATCTCCGTCTGTTAATATGAAACTATCGAGTCCTGAGAGGTCGTCGGCTTCTTCGCTACGCCAAAATATCCTTATCAGCTGCCCCCTACTCTATGGCTCCGTTGGCTTTGTCTGATGGATCATGGAGTGTGATCTATTAGCTTTTTTATTATCTTTTATTTGTTGGAAAAAGGAGTGTCATTAATGGCTCTTGAGTAGCTTTTATTAAATGCTAGGACATGTGGCACAGGCTGGTTGGCCTCGTTTTTAAACAAAAGCGTCGCTTCATTTCCCGCACTCCTTTGTCTTATAAATAGTTCATTCCCTCCTCCTATTTTTCCTTATTTCACCTTTGCGAACTATAAGAAAAGGAGAGCTGTCGTTCCGTCGCCTTCGTTGCTGACAACTTGCTATCGTCAATCCTCAAAGGGGCCGTCGCTTTCAATCCGTCCGCTTCACCATCGTAAGTTTTCTTTCTTGTCTTGATTTTAAACCTTTGCATCTCGTCTTCCCCTTTCTATATTTTGAGGCCTCGTCAAGATAGGTTCTTAGATAATACCTTTGTCGCTTATAGGTGAATAGATGTCAAATAGGGAAGTGACGAGTGAAATGTCATTGTCAGTCTGTGAGGGTGCGGGCTACGATGAAGTCTTCCTGTTAGGGCGTCATCCTGAGGAGGATTCCCTTAGGTCCCTAGAAAGGGAGTCGTCTACCCAGTCTTTGAGTGATGAAAACGAAGAGAAGGATGAGGGAGATATGGAGGATGAATACAACGAGGGAGAAGGGGACGTAGTGGAAAAGGGAGATGAGAAGGAGTGTGAGGAAGAAGAGGACGAGGACGAGGGTGAGGATGACGAGAGAGCTCCTGAGGGATGTAGTTTAGGAAGCCCAGGGGATGGTAGGACCCGTCCCTTTATCTTTCCTGCGATATGGACCGTCAACGATTTTAAACCAACGATGACGACTAAAATTTTCAAGAACCTCCTGGATCGTTACCAAATCCCTGAGAATATCCCTATCTGTTTGCCCAAGAGAGTTTGAAAAGTGCTACTCTTGGAAGACCGCCGACGTTGGCATGTATGACGCCATATTCACGGCGGGATTGAGATTGCCATTGACGAAATTACATCGTCAGTTGGCCAATTTCCTAGGTTTGTTCATTAGCCAAATTGCTCCTAATGCTTGGAGAATATTCATAGGAGCTGAAGTTCTTTGGGGTTGTTTTAGTGGTGGGAACCGTCGACTTACTCTAGATGAGTTCTTTTATTACTATAGACCCCAACACATCTCCTCGTCCAAAGGGATCTACCACTTTGCAGCGAGGAAGATGTTGCTTATGCTAGTGTCTGACATGCCTGACTCCAATAGAAATTGGAAAAATATGTACTTTTTTGTCCAAGGGACGGATTGGGTGTACCAATGGGAAGAGTGGGTCACTATGCCCCATGGCTTCGTCAATACTTTAGGTATTGTTAGGGATTCAGGTTTAGTACTGTCTGTACTCTCACCTTCTCTTTATTTATTAGCTAAGTATTTGACATCATCTGCTTCTTTCTTTTTTCAGCTAGCGTCCGTCCACAGATAATTGACGAGTAGGAGGCCTTTATTCGTTGCGTGCTTGATATCCTTTTTAAGGAAAGGAGGTGGAAGGACCTCGTCACCCTTGATATGTTGCATGCCTATTGTGGTGGCCCTGAACCGATGCTTGCAACTCGCAAACTGAAGGATTACTCTCGTCGTAAGTTTAGTTTTTAGCTTATTTTTCCTCTGTCTATTTTATACTTGCGTTTACTCTTCTAACACTCGTCTTTTACCCTTCGCAGAAATGGAGGCTGGGAGGCAAAGGGCCTTGGTAAGGGCGTCAGCTGCGGCACGTAAGCAGAAGGAGAAGGAAGGAGCCTCGACATCGACTCCCAAAGTTGTCAGTAAGGGTATGTCCAAGCGGAAGAGTGAAGGGAAGGACGACCGTCCGCTCAAGAAGGGACCAGGCCCCCCCGCTGGCGACAAGTAACCAAGCAGTCGTCGCCCCCCAAACCCAACCATGGAGTTGGCAAAGGGTTGATGACAGGGAAGGGTCTCATCGCTCAGGGAGCCGTTTGTCGTTTGCTTACACATAAGGAGCATGCCATCGAGATGGTTAAGTTAATCATCAAGGAGACGGATCTAGATCCATGTGCTGAGCAGACGACTGAGGACCTAGGGGCGTCGGGTCTCTTTGACCTCTCTAGGGTATGCTTCTTTCCTCAGACTTCATCCCATTTTTTGTTTACTCTTTTGCTGATGGTTTGTTTTAATCTCAGGCGTTGGTGTGTATGAAGGTGCTTCAAGACAGGTGCGTCGCTAGCGAAGGGGTGATCCGATGGTTTCGCAAGTGCTAGGAAATTGAAAATAAGGAGCGAGCTTAGTACTCGGAGGCCATCCATACTAAAACTAAAGTGCTTGTAGAAGAGACCTGTCAGCTCGAGGAAGCAGAGAAGGCGAAGACCAATTTGGCGACGGAATTGGCCTCTCTTCATGAATAGATGGAAAGGGCGAAGGCCGACGCCGTGGCGGAGTTCAAGGCTTCCCAACCCTTCATCGATGTATGTGCCGTCTACTATGGTGACGGGTTTGAGGATTGCCTGAAGCAAGTTGGGTTTGTCTACCCAGACCTTGACCTATCCAAGGTTTCTCTTGACGACCCTCTGCCGACGACTCTTGCGGCTGGTGACACCGTCAATGAGGAGTCTGATGACTCTGCTCATACAGAGGAGCAGATTCCTATAAACGATGGTGTATAATTGCTCAACCCATTCCTGATGGTGCCGTCACCCTCTCAGTCCCATCGGCTGAAGACCCTTCTACCAAAGACGCTGAGAACCCGTCGGTTTTGGATGCTCCTTCTGTCTAGTCTTTTTGTAATTTTTAACTTTCATGTATTCTGTTTTATTTTTTAGACAACAGTAAGTGCCCTCTTGTTTTTGGGCTTTTTTGTAATCATTAATATTTTGTTATTGCATCCGTTGCTTTTTAGTCTTGCTATTTCAAGTATGTTTTTTTGCCATGTTTTGGTTTCTTATTTTGAGATATGTGTTTGTCCATCCACCTTTGGACTAGCATACATGTTAGGATGTACTTGTCCCCTAAAGGACTTGGTGAATAATTGGGATGAACCCGTCCACTTTGGTGTACTCACCCACTTGTAGACTTAATAATAAACTCGTCCACTTATAGACTTAATAATTTCAAGGCTGTTGTGAAATTTTAAAGTACTCGCAAGTGTACGAACCGTACGAAAGTATAGTTTGACAAGAACGAGGTCGAACCCACAGGGACTTGAATGAACGTAGGAAAATTAATTAAACCTTAACAAAAGTAATCCTAATCTAGTTTAATAAAAATTGGTTGTTTTGAAATTAAATAAAATAAGCAAATAATTAAACTAAGCAAAAGATATAAAGCAATAAAAAGATGTAAACAATTAAGAGAAAAGAATTAAGGTTTTGGAATTCACCTTGTAAGTCATATCAGCATATATTTATGATCATTAATTTTTCCCAACTCACTACATGATAATCTAGAAATCAATCTTGCTATCATAAAAAATATTCTCATTAAAATCCTTATTTTAAAAATCAAAAGCATGTTCTTCTTCGCTTCTTAAGTATAAAATCAAATCATCAATTGTATTTGTAGCCAAACAAATCACAAGATATATCCAATTCTAAAAATCAAATCATAAATTATATCCATTGACAGACAAATCACAAGTGATATCCAATTTTATAATCAAGAATTAATAAACCAAGCATTCAATTAATTAAGATAAATCCTAAATCATGAGAAAAACATGATTAAACTCATATCTAGAATCTCATCTTAGTCAATTGATATGAAGCAAGAACAATTTAAATCATTAAAGAACAACTATTGTGGGAAAAATCAAATCACATAAATATTACTGATAATCCTTAACAAGGTTTCATCCTCAACCCTAATTATAAATTTAGCTACTCATAGTAATTGAAAGAAAACACAAAAATAAAATACTAAATATTAAACTAGAAAAATAATTAAAACTAACTGTCATGAAAGAGGCAGTCGCAGCTCTCTATACATTCAGCCCTTAGCCCTAGCACTCCCTCACTTTTCTGTTTGCTCATATTTATATCACACAAAGACACACGCACTTCAAAAAGAAGCCGCCTAACTCTATGAAAATTCCTAATACAAGTGAAACTAGGATTGTAAGCCGCACGCTACGCTTCAAGTCGTGCCCAGCCAAGACCAAAGACTAGCCCAAAAGAGAAGCCCAAGTTAACAAAGAGCAATTAAAACCCCAAGCCCATTGTATATCTCTTTGTCCCACGAAAGCACTTCTATTGTTATTTTTTTATTTCTTTTTCTTTTACTCCTTCACGTGTCTCCAGGTCCTTCTTTTCATGTTGGCTTTGAATCAATAGGCCTGGACCTCTTTTTCTTCATTTTATTCTTCCACCAATTCTCATTAGCATGTAAATCATTTATTACCTATAAAACAAAGACAACTCATAATCAGCCACAAAATAGCATAAACGTGCAACTAAAAATGCATATATGAGAGTACTTTATTGTATATATTTCATGCACATCAAAGGCATCCCCATGGGATGAACTCGTCCACTTGTGGACCTAATAATGAACTCATCCACTTGTGGACTTAATAATTTCAAGGCATCCCCATGGGATGAACTCGTCCACTTGTGAACCTAATAATGAACTCGTCCATTTGTGGACTTAATAATTTCAAGGCATCTCTATGGGATGAACTCGTCCACTTGTGAACCTAATAATGAACTCGTCCACTTGTGGACTTAATAATTTTAAGGCATCTCCATGGGATGAACTTGTCCACTTGTGGACCTAATAATGAACTCGTCCACTTAAGGATTTGTTAATTTGGTGGCATCCCTTGGGACGGACCCGTCCACTTATGAACTTAATCATAGATGTAGTTTCGTAGAGACATATACACATGTCATATCTGAATAACTCCTCTTATTGTGATAAATGCGTGCATAAGTAAAAAATTGTTCTTGAAAAAATAAAAAGCTGCCTTTAGGCTTAAAAAGTATTGTAGATAGTAAAAATTAACTAAAAGTAAGTAAACTGGAAATGAGGAGTGTTGTTCTTCGTGCCGTCGTCTACTGGTAGTATTTTTTTAGGTGCTCCGTGTTCCATGGGTGGTGCAACTTCTGCCCGTCTAGCGTCTCCAGATGGTAGGTGTCTTTCCTTTGTCATGAAGTGATTCTGTAGGGTCCTTCCCAATTAGGTCTCAGTTTTCCCTATGAGGGATCTCTCGTGGTGCCCGTGACCTTCCTTAGGACGAGGTTTTCGACTTGGAAATCTCTGCATCTAACTTTAGAGTTATAATGGTTGGCAATGAGATCCTGGTACCGTGCTAACCTTTGTTCGACTGTTGCTCTTACTTCATCTACTAGGTCAAGCTGTAGGCGCATGGCTTCGTCGTTCCTATTCTCATCATGGTTCTCCACTCTGTAGCTTGTGAGTCCAACCTCAACTAGGATGACGGCCTCGCTCTCGTACGCTAGTCGAAACGGCGTCTCTCCTGCAGGTGTCCTGACCGTCGTCCTGTACGCCCATAGTATGCTTGGCAACTCTTCTGGCCATATATTGCCTCCTCGAGCCGAGTCTTGAGTAAGGATCGGTTCGTGACCTCAACTTGTCCGTTGGCTTGAAGGTGGGCGGGTGAGGAGTAGTGATTCTTGATTCCTAGTTTTGAGCAAAAATCTTTAAATGAGTCGTTGTCGAATTGCTTTCCATTATCTGAGACCAAGACTCTAAGGATCCCGTACCTGCAGATGATGTTCCTCCAGACGAAGTTTCATATGTTTTTTTCTGTGATGGTGGCCAGGGCTTCATCTTTCACCCATTTGGTAAAGTAGTCTATGTTGACGACTAGAAACTTCAGTTGTCTTATCGCTATTGGGAATGGGCCCATAATGTCTAATCCCCATTAAGCAAAAGGCCATAGAGCTGTCATTGGAGTGAGCTCTTCTGTTGGCTGTCTAATGACGTTGTTGAACATTTGACATTTGTCGCAGGTTTTGACATAGGCTTAGGCATCCTTCTGCATGGTAAGCCAATAGTATCCAGCTCGGATTAGCTTGTGCACCAGCGACCGTGACCTTGAATGGTTCTCGCAGATCCTTTCATGGACTTCTCTCATGACATAATCTGCTTCCTCAGGGCTTAAGCATCTTAGGTACGGGCGGGAGAAACCTCTTTATACAAGACATCTTTTATCAGGACGAATTGTGCCGCCTGAACCTTTAACTTTTTTGTGACCTCCTTACCGTCAGGTAGTGTCCCGTCTTTTAAATAAGAAACTATCGGTGTGGTCCAGTTGCTTCCCGAGTCTATTTCCTACACATCGATGCCGTTTATCAAAGGTGAAAGTTGAACAAAAGAAAGTACCTTACTGGGGATGAGCATGTGTTTTGCTGATGCGGCTTTGGCAAGGCGGTCGGCTTGCTTGTTCTCTTCCCTGGGGATTTGAGTAAACTTGGCCTGAAACTCGCCCACCCGTTTCCTTACTTGCTCCAGGTATTTCTTCATTCTTTCCCCTTTGCATTCGTAGTCACCGTTCACCTGACTCGTGACCACCTGAGAATTGCAGTATATAACCACACTCGTGGCCCCTGTAGCTTTGGCGAGATCCAGTCTTGCCACTAGAGTCTCGTACTCTGCTTCATTGTTGGTTGTAGGGAAGTCGAGATGAACCATACACTCGATCTCGTCCCTCTCTAGAGAATGAAGCACTATACCTGCTCCACCAGCCTACCTGTTAAACGATCCGTCCGTATGAATACTCCATTGGGGATGCTCTTCTGTCCCCTGGCCTTTCATGTTGGTGAATTCCGCAATGAAGTCAGTGACCACCTGTCCCTTTATGGCAGTACGCAGACGGTATTGTATGTCGAACTCGCTCAATTCTATTGCCCATAGCGCCATCCGTCTAGCCGTTTCAAGGTTACTCATTGCCCGTCATAGAGGCTTGTTTGTTAGAACGACCATAGTGTGGGCCTGAAAGTATGGCTTGAGCTTACGGGCTGTGGTAACTAAAGCGAAGGTGAGCTTCTCCATTGGTGGGTACCTCTCCTCTGCACCATAAAGTGCCCGGCTAGTGTAGTACATGGGCTTCTGCACCCTGTCTTCTTCTTTGACTAAGGCCCACTGATAGCAGCCGGGGAGACGATCAGATAGAGAAATAGCTCTTCCCTTAGTTGGGAGAGACTTAGCAATGGTGGGGAAGAGAGGTATGCTTTTAGATCATCAAAAACTTGTTGGCATTCGGCCGTCCACTCGAAGGACTTCTTCAACATACAGAAGAAAGGTAGACACTTGTCCATCGCCATTGAAACGAACCTATTCAGCGCAGCTACCTTGCCGTTGAGGCATTGCACTTCTTTTGTGTTCCTTGATGGTGCCATCTCCATTATGGCCCGGATCTTGTCTGGGTTGACTTCGATACCTCTCTGAGACACCATGAACCTTAAGAATTTTTTGGTTTTCACTCTAAATGCGCATTTGCTTGAATTGAGCTTCATGTTGTAAGAGCGGAGGGTGTCAAAGGTCTCCTTGAGGTCGTCTAAATGATCGTCCTCCCTTCGGCTTTTTACTGCATGTCGTCCACGTAAACTTGGACATTTCTTCCAATTTGATGTGCAAACATTTTGTTCATGAGCCTCTGATACGTTGCGCTCGTGTTCTTGAGACCGAACAACATTACCTTATAGCAAAATAGGCCTTGACTGGTGACGAACGAAGTTTTCTCCTAATTAACTTCATCCAATTTGATCTGGTTGTAACCAGAAAATGCATCTATGAAACTCAATAACTGGTGTCTTGCTGTCGAGTCTACCAAGATGTCAACCCGCGGGAGGGGGTAGCTATCCTTGGGGTACGCCTTGTTTAAATCCGTGAAGTCTACACATATCCTCCATTTCCCATTGGCTTTTTTAACCATCACTACATTGGCCAGCCAGTCGGGGTAGTACACCTTCCTGATGAATTCTGCATCTTGTAGTTTGCAGATTTCTTCCGCTATAGCCCGGTCTCATTCTTGGGCGAACACTCGCTTCTTTTGATGGATAGGGGGAAAAGAGGGTGACACATTCAACCTGTGCACCATGACTGAAGGGTCGATCCCGGGCATGTCTTTATGACTCCAAGCAAAGACGTCCTGCTTTTCTTTTAGGAATGCCGTGAACGCTTGACGGACTGATGGACTGGCGAGGGTGTCGATCCTAGTCATTTGCTCGAGCCTCCAATCCTTCAACGGGCTCTGCGACCGCCCTCTGTTCTTCAATGCTCATGGTCTGCAAGTGGTTGTCCATCTCCAACATTGCTATATAGCACTTGCGTGCTGCCATTTGGTCCCCACATACCTCTCCTACTCTGTACTCGATGGGGAATTTGTTCATCAAGTGATAGGTTGAAGTCACGGCCGTCCATGAGTTGAAGGTAGGTCGGCCTAGTATGGCATTGTAGGCAGATAAGCAGTCGACTACAAGGAATGTAACATCCTTAGTAATTTGCTGAAGGTAGTCACCGATCGTCACAGGCAATGTGACCGCGCCGAGGGGGTATACTCTCGTTCCTTTGAACCTAACAAGCGGTGCGTTGGTTGTTACGAGTCGCTCTCTCTTGATCCTCATCTGATAGAATTTCGGGTAGTAAAGGATATCAGCAGAGCTTCCATTATCAACTAGGACTCGGTGAGTGTTGTAGTCCCCTACCCGAATACTAACAACGAGTGCATTGTCATGTGGGTGGTGGAGACGTCGAGCGTCTTCTTCTGAGAATCCAATTATAGGGTTGTCGACCTGTGCCATCTTT
Organism: Notholithocarpus densiflorus; assembly: GCA_030021035.2. NCBI lineage: Eukaryota > Viridiplantae > Streptophyta > Magnoliopsida > Fagales > Fagaceae > Notholithocarpus > Notholithocarpus densiflorus. Next base: position 5,896 of record JARYZH020001887.1, on the reverse strand, counting down.
GGGATGAAACCTGTCAGCTGGACGTTCTGAACCATTCTAAGGTAAATCTTACGGGCCTTCTTGGATGAACCAGAAGCCGTGGTGCCCCCTACAATTATCCTTATGTCCTCTATGGGTGGCTTGGGGCGCTCGTTATCCCTTTCAGCAACCTGTTCCTGTGGTGGATCTGCCATTTCTTTGCTGACGAATCATTGTAATTTCCCTTGTTTAATAAGGGCTTCAATCTGCTGCTTCAAGTCATAGCATTCAGACGTGTTATGACTGTGGTCCTGATGAAAATGACAATACTTGTCTCTGGATCTCTTACTGGGATCTCCCTTTAACTTGCCAGGCCACATCAAGGCTGCATCATCCTTGATATGCATCAGGACCTAATCAATAGGGGCAGTCAGCGGGGTGAAGTTCGCAAATCTTCCAACGGGGGGCTTGGAGTGCCTATCCTACCGTCGATCTCCGGTTCTGGTCGTCTTCCGTCCCTTGTCCTATCATGCATCTTCTTGCCTTTCCTTCTTCTTGGGTTTCTCCTCTTGAGCTAGAAACGCGTCTTCGACGTTCATGTATTTAATAGCTCAATAAAGCACATCTGACATGGTCTTCAGGTCGTTTTTGTATAAAGAGAACATAAACTTCCCCTTCCGCAATCCATTGGTGAATGCAACAACAAGTATTTTGTCATCAGCTTCGTCTATCGAGAGTGCTTCCTTATTGAAGCGGGTTATGTAAGATCTCAGCGTCTCATCCTCCCGTTACTTGATGCTCATCAAGCACGCAGTGGACTTCTTATACCTGTGCCTCCTGATAAAGTGCGAGGCAAACTGCGCTCTTTGAAGGTACTGATGGAGTTGGGCATCAACCAGCTGAATCATACCCTTGTAGGACCCTTTAGTGTAGTCGGGAAGGCTCGACACATGATCTTGTCCGCCACGCCTTGCAAGTGCATAAGGGTTTTGAATGACTCCAAGTGATCTAAGGGATCCTTTGACTCGTCGTAGGCTTCTACTTGCGGCATACGGAACTTCAGTAGAAGGGGGAACGAAGTGATGGGTGCAGTAAAAGGTGAGTCTGTCCGGTGGACTAACTTGTCGAGGTCACTTGACACCCGTCCTTTGAGGGCGTTCATTATGAAGTCCATCCGCTCCTTCATCATCTACATCTCCACGACTATGTGTGGTGGTGCTGTTTCTGCGACGGATGGATGGCTGGTATCTTGTCGCCCTTGTCTGCTCGGAGCATTACTGCCTTCTAGTCCTTCTCGGTCCCTCCTTTTGGCACTAGCCCTCTTGCTCTTCTCCGTGATTGTTGGGCCCAGCATCCCTTTGGCGTAGCTGTTCCTCTAGGTCGTGGTTTTGCTTAGTAAGGCATTCCACAGCCGCAGTTAGGGTCTGTACCAGTCTTTTAAGGGTAGTAGTGCATGGTTCTTCTCCGGTATGGTTATTGGTTGCCATCGAGCGAGTGAGTACCATACAATTCTTTGTCTGGGAAGTGGTAATATGGCTGTTACTGTTTTCTTTCCCACAGATGACGCCAACTAATGATGCCAAAAATCGTCAGTAAGTCATACAGTCCTCACGTGCTTTAGACAAAACCTACGCAACAAAGAAGAGGAAGACATTGCAGAGAGTACCGGTGTGGTACCAGCCAAATACCCTTCGAAGGTTAAGTTAGAGAACTTTCACAACTCTAGAGTGCTAGAGCTAAGGTAAATTATGCGTACCTTGATTTGTGAGGGCTTTTGGGTTTTTATAGTAAAGTAGAGATGACTTTCGTTTTCTTGGCGGGGAGGGTCTTTCCTTGTAGGGAAGATCCTCATTAATTTTACATATTTTGCGGGATCCTTTCCTTATAAGTGTTCCCTTGATTATGGCTAATCGTGGGGTACAAGACATTTCCTAGTATAGATATCCGTGGAGGTCAAGCTAGGCTATGCTGGACCCGTCGACTTCTCCATGCCCGTTGGCCTCTTTCCTTGTCTGAAGATCCCTTGTTAGCTTTATGGAGATGCTTGTCAGATATCGTGGGCCCGTCTGCCATGTGGAACCATCGCTTTGATCTCCGTCTGTTAATTCGCTATGCCAAAATATCCTTATCAGTACATAACTTAACCTTGACTCTTGAGGCATTGTCATTGTCCATGGTTCAAGGCAAGCTCTGAGTTTTAAAATTTTTAAGACAAAACTTTTTCTCCTGAATGTTGTCATTCATGGTCATTTTATGTTATGTTAAACTTGATATCAGAATCATGTATGAAACATTGCTCCTACATGCACCCATGGAATGTGGCTAGGGATGGAAATAAAAGTCTGACCCATGGATACCCGGTCCAGCTCGACCCTAATGGGTCGAATTTTACCCGGCTCGATAAATAATAGGATCGAGTATGGGTCTTTAAAAAAAAACCCGAAGCGAGTTCGGGTTGGGTCCGGGTTTTTGTCATACCTGACCTGAACCCAAACTCGAACCCGACCCATTTAAGTATAAAATTACCTAAAATATATATATATATATATATATTAAAAAAACGGTTAGGACATATGTGATTTGATGTTAGGAACATATGTCATTTCAGAATTGGTTAATCTTTTGACAAAATGCACTTTACTTGTAATTGGGTAGATCTAGAATGTGTTTAATGCTTCAAGGAACAAGGTTTCAAGTTCAAGTGTTAAAGCCATGCAAATTTGTCCAAGAAACAAGTGAAGATGTGCTGGTTTTTAAAACTCGACAGCTAGCTCAACAGCTAGTATCTATTGAGGTTCAAAAAGTTGCTAAAGCCTGATGCTCGACAGCTAGCTCGATAGATATCCTATCTGTCGAGGTTTATGAAATTCAGTTTTTCAGAGTTGATTTTCATCCAATTTGTGTGTATATGTTTAGGCTTACTTTTCTCACAACCCTAAACATATATAAGGATTATTTTAAGGGCTGTCAAAGGTGGCGTAAGTGTGAAGCAAAGTTTTGTTAATACAAATTGTGACCAGAGACAAAATTTGCCCTAGTTCATCTTTCTCTTGAAGATTCTGCCGTGTTTGTACATCGTAGAATTTTGTGACCAAGGAGTTTCGTGATCTTCATCGTGTGATGAACTGAATAACTTTGTAGCCAACATCTTTCTCAAGTTGATGATTAAGTCGCATACTGGGATCCGCGCATTTATTGGTTAGTCACGAACTGGGAGTCGTGCATTGAAAATGAGAGATTGTCACTACAGAACAAGTCCAATTGGCTATTGGGGTAAGGGTTCAACTGTAGGTTGGTATAAGGTACTGAGATTCATTTACTTGTAACCGCTTGTTTTGATAATAGTGGATTCTTGGGAGTGGTGGCCTTAAAATCACCCGGTGGGGTTTTTGCTGTGTAGGTTTTCCTCATTCGTAAACAAATCACAGCGTCAATTTAATTTCCGCTGCATTTAGTTAATTAGTGATTTGTTTGTGCTACCACGCGCTTTGCATGTTAATTGAATTAATTAATTAACTTGGCTAAACCAATTGGTTAATTTATCACAAGGGGTCAATACATTCTTGGCCTATTAAAAACCCTACTTCCTCTCATATTCCACATTCAGCCGTCCCACTCTTCATCCATTTCCCTCACAGCCTCACTCTCCTCTCCCTCTCTCACTCACGGACTCACTCTCTTCTCCCTCTCTCACTCACTCTCACTCATGGACTCAACCTTAAGCTTTGACCTCTGTCATCGCCGCCATCACATGATCTCACCGCCGCCCTCAAGCTCTGTCATTGTTAGTCTCAAGCTCTATCACCGCCGGTCTCAAGATCATCACAAGTTTGTTTGTTTCTTTCTTTGTCTTCTCTGAGCTCTGATCTGTCTTCTCCAAGTGTAGCTCAACCAAGATCTGCCACCTCCGCCAAGATCTGCCATCGCCAAGATCTCTCCTTTTTTTTTGGGTTCATTACTTGGTGCCTGAAAGGGGTATTATTGTGTATATTCATTTGTGGGATTTATTTTGTAGATATTTGAACTTGATGTAATGGTCCCGGGTTTGGATTTGGGGGATTTATTTTGTATATATTTGAACTTGTGGCAAATCTTGTTGTAAATGAAGAATTTTTTTTATGTATTTAGGTTATGTATATAGGATTTATGTATGGGTTTGTGATTTTTATGTATTATTTCTTGTGATTTCTGTATTTGAGTTTGTGATTTTTGTATTTGGGTTTGTGATTTTGAAAGGGAAAATGAGAAATCTAAAAGTAAATTATTGTAGATTTATGTGAAATTTGAAATCTAAAATAATTATTATAAATTAAATTAGTGTAGAAATTTGAGATTTATTAAATTAATTACGAAATTTTTTTTAAATTTTAAAAATTGGGCCACGGTTTAGGCCCTTAGGACTTAGGATTGGGCCCTAAAGTGGGCGGGGCCTGTGGGGCCCGACGGGACGGGTTTGGAGCCTAAAAAAAATCCGTTTATTAAACGGGTTGGGTTTGGGTAACGAATACAGGCCCGCGGGTCGGGTTTGGGTATAAAGAAACCCGGCCCGAACCTGACCCGTTGCCATTCCTAAATGTGGCTTATAGTGTAGCTTATTCGCTTTCTCAAAAAAAGTGAATACTAAGGTCCCTATTCTAGTGGAAGCCAAAGCTTTTTTGTGGGCAGTGGAATTAGCAGGTCAAAAGTAGATTTAGAATGTGGTAATTGAGGGTAATTCCAAAATTTGAGTTGAGGTAGTGACCAATAGATCCAAATTAGTGCACTAGAGAACTGTTAATTTTGTTGTTGAAGTCAAATTGTTATATGCAAGATTTGACAGTCTGGAGTTTAATTGGGTGCATAAGAATGCTAACAAAGCTACACGTCTTAGCAAGATGGTCTTTGTCAAACTCTTTTCCAAGTTATTTTAGTGAAGGGATTGGTCCCTTAGGAAATGTTGTCTTGGCATGACTAATTCTATTTTTACGTTTATTATTCTAAATGTTAATTTCAATTTTTTTTATTTAATTCATAATCAATAAGCAAAAATTTATATATATATATATGTATAATTGTGATTGTTTTTAAATGTACCGTGTATATGCATGGGGTTACACACTAATTTTAATGTAATACATAGGTTTGATAGTATATTTTGGTAATTTGTGATCGGTTTAAAATTTCACTCTCTACATATAAAAAACGAACTACATAAAGAATAATTATAATCTAAAATAGCTATAAACACCCACCTTAAGGGAAAAAAAAAGCAATGTAAATGTTCTAAAAAAAATGGATAATAATAATTTATAAATGAATTTTTTTTTTTCATGTAGATTAAGATTTCTAATTGAATTTCAAGGGACTTGGTTTAAGTCCAGTAAATTTAGTATACTAGACCCAATCAGATGGTAACACATGTCTAAAAGTGGACACATATCATTATTTCAACGAGCTCAGTACTACTAAACCCTGGACTTAAACCTGGCCAATTTCAAGTATTGAACAAGATACAAAATAAAACAACAATAAAGTCAATCGAGTATGCCAAAAGTTGTACTCTACGTCGTCTATTGTGTGTAGTACTGTAGAAGTCAATACTTAAACAGTCAAACTCGGGAAATGCGTTCGATGCCGTGAGCGCAAAGGCAAATCAACGGTGTACCCAAGAACCAGTCCCTACACACGCACAAACCCAATCTCTCTCTCTCTTTCTCTCTCCCGCGAAAACTCCAGCATAGGCAAATAGGTACAGTTCTCGTGTCTCGACCTCTCACTCAAATCCGACAATTTCTCTCTCTCCGTCTCTCCTTAAACTCTACGAGCTAAATACTAAAAAGGGTTTTAGTACTAGGTTTATGTTCCAAAGTCCAAACTAAGTTCGGGTCGGATCCAAAAAAAAAAGAAAAAAGAAAAATGAAGCACAAGGCCGAGCACAGTTCCACCACCAAGCTACTCA
>JARYZH020001886.1:0-21184 GCA_030021035.2 Notholithocarpus densiflorus | reverse complement strand
TTGGCCTTTTGCATAGGCATGTCCTTAAGTTTGGCATCCATTGAGGATATGAGAACACCTGCCTATGAAATTTCAGAGAAAGGTGTGAAGTTGGCCCTACAGTAAGCAAGATATATATACCGCATCTTCAGAGAACTCATTTTGCAGATTTAAATTGACTTCTGATTAGTTAGTGTTAGTTTTAGTTTACTCCTTAATAATGAAGGAAAGATATTAATTAGCTTGTTAGTATGTTAACTAAATCTCCTTTTTCAATCAAGAATTGTGCTCATCAACTGATGATCACGAGTCCAAATATCATGTCAAGGTTGAAATGTCTTGGATAATACACATTTCTTATTCAGAAAACCTAGGAAGTGTATGTTTTATAGTAACATGTATCTTATATAAAAGTTGAATAGTTCTTTTGGTAAATGGCACAATGTTTCTTGTGACAATTCTTCTTTATGAAGCATGTTGGAAGAAAATTATAATGCTGTATGTATGTGCACAAATGCTCATTAACGGATAAGTATGAGTCCAAGTTGTTAGGTCAAAATTCAAATGTGTGAAGGTAGTTCCATGTGTAGTTTATCCAACATGAAATTATGTGATCTTCAGGTGGACATAGTTTACATCACGTTTGTTGAAAAATCCCAAGACTTCCTTTCAGCAGTGTGGAATTATGACATAACGGTAGGAAGGCCTAAACTTGCTAGGTGGATCGAGGTAAATTGAAATATGTATGATGTTTAGTTGCGCTTGCGAGTTCTAGTAGTCTAAGATTTACAAATTGTAAGATTGATTATCTTCCTCATTTAGTTAAGGATAAAGTTTAGTTACAAACTTAATTGTAGTCAATAGTTACAACTCTCCTCGATATCTTTTAATTTATTGGATGTAAATTTTAAGAAATCTACTATTAAGAACATAAAAAATATGCAATTCAATTATTAGATTTTTAAATTATGTAATTATGTTAATTTTTTTAGTGAGAATTGTAACCAAACTTTGTCCTTTAACTAATAGCTAAATCTTTATGCGGTGAACATGCAAATGCTATATATTTTTCTTTACTTTAAACATTTTTTTATGTTGATGTTGAATATTTCATTGGTGGCTGTGTTTCACTGAATAATTCTTTCACGCTATTGCCTATTTATCTTGTGATTTACAAATTTATTTAGGAGGTCCAATCCATGACTCTTGGACTTGCTAAGCACTGTAAAGAGGGGTAGGGTGTTTGAAAAATTCAAATAAGAACTTAAAATTTGACTATTATGTTGAAAGTTAGCTAGCCTTAATTTCTTTTCCATTACTTTTTAAAAAAAAAATTATAATATAAAAATGTGGTATTTCAATCTTTAGCTAGACTATTCCATTTCTTATCCATGTGTTATCTTGAAAATCTCTTAGAACAATAGTGCCGAATGTCCTAGAACTTGGAGAAAATATATCCTGTTTCGAGAATATGTTTCTCCCCTCCCTCTCATAGTTAGTGGACCCACAATTAATGGATCCTACCATCCCAAAAAGTCATTTTATCATTATACTATACAATTTTACAATATCTCCAGCATCCCAAACTTTTATTTTCCTATTCTACTCATTAAAATAATATATCTACATAATAAAATAATATATCCCCAAACCCAAATAAAAACAAAAACCCAAATCACTACCTGCTACCACCACCACCACGAACAACCAAATCCTCCACTTTGTTCATTTCCTTTTTCTTTTCATGCACCAGATAAACCATATGCTTCCAAAATTATTTGAAAATAAGAAAAATCTCACCATTCTCAGCCAAAGGGACCTTGCAAAAGTACCACCGAACATCACCTCCATCGGAAGGACTCCTAGTCTACGCATCACCGATCACCGATCCCAAACCCGTCACTGATCACCTATCCCAAACCCATCACCGATCACCGATCCATCAACCCATCAACAACCACAACACCGATCAGACCCATCAACCCAACAAACCCATCAGCACCAATCAAAAATCAAACTTTGCACCATCCACCACCAAACCCAGCCACCACCAAGCAACCCACCACAACACTGGCCAGCAACCACCAAGAAAAACCCACAAAAAAACCACCATCGATCTTGTTGTTGTTGATCTAGAAATCCATCAACCATGGCAGCAAAGCCACCACGCCAACAGACAGAGAAGAGGGAGATGGAGAGAAAATAGAGAAGAGAGAGGATGAGTCAGACCAAATAAAATATTGTATTTGGTTTTAGAATTGTGCTACAGTGCAATTCTACCTTTAGAATTGCACTATAGCAGTATTGCAAAAAAATTTGCAATACTTGGCTTTAGCATTCCCTGATGCAGATGGTTTTGAGGCTTGAAATGCCAAATTTCCCTTAGATATGACATTAGCATTCCCCAGTGCTAATGCTCTTATGTGAATACATAGCTGCGGAGTAAGCCAAAAACGGCAAAAGAAGGTTTATAATAATATTAAATTATTAATAGCAATAATCAAACTAGACCGCGTAAAATTATGGTGCTAAGAGCATCTCCAACAAATTCTCCAAATTTTTGTACTATTTGGAAAATGAGTAGTAACTTTTACCTTTTAACTATCCACTTTTTCAAATACACTTTGCAACAGATTTTCTATCACATTCTCTATCTCATTTAAATATTATTTCTTCATTCATTCTTTATTCTTTTTTTATCATCATTTATTATTCCTATATTCATTTCTAATAATTATATTTTTCCAATGAAAAGTGTTATATCCACAACATTTTTCACAATACTTTCACAAGAATCACATCAAAATCTTATGTGAAAAGTTGTTACTAGTTCTAATTTGAACCCACCGCTTAAATTATTTTTTTACTCACCAATATTAGCTAATAACAATCTATTACTTAAGATTTATTGTGAAAATATTGTGGTAGCATTTCTTAATTGTCATTTCTTATTTTTAATATTATTTTTCCCTTCACACCATCTGTCATCCATACGTTTCTTCTTCTTCTTCTTTTTTCTTTTTTTTTTCTCTTGGTTTTTTCTCCACCACACACGAATCTCACTCCTTTCCTCTATCTACCTTCTTTTTCTATTTCTAGTTCATTCCGGATCATTTCTTCATCTATCTCTCTCTCTCTCTTTCTCTAGCTTTTTTTTTTTTTTTTTTACTTTTTCTATTTCTACTTGATTCTAGAACACTCTCTCCCTCTATCTCACACAAACAAATTCTCTCTCATACACACATAGATCACCGGCAGAGAAGTGGAGATCGGCGTTCTACATGTTTTTTTTTGTTCTAGTTTGATTAGTTTTATTTTATTGTTCAGATTTCATTAGACTTATGAGAAAGATTGTTTTTGTGTTTCAAATCTTTCGATTGGGTTTTATGTTTTTGTTTTGATTGTGGTATATTACCGTTGAGATAGAGAAGCACGAGAGAGTGAAGAACGAAAGAGAAAAGGAATGAGAGAGAAAGAATTATTTTTTTATTCAACCGGGTATTATTTTAAGGGGGAATATTTTTTAGAGGTGCTACAGTGTCCTCTACTTGTAGAGAAGCACTGTAGCAACTCTAATCTAAAAAATGAAGATGGAGAAGTTGTTGGAGTGAGTTTTGGGGGTGAACAGTGGGCTTTTCTCTCCAAAAAATAGATATAAAGCATCTGTTGGAGATGCTCTAATACGATAATTTGGTGTAGGAGTTCTAACTACTATTCTATCAACCGACATCACACTATAAAAGTGGTGGTGTTTATTTCACACCATAAAAATGGTGGTGTTGATTTCACACTTGTTATTATATACGCTATTTCACTTACCTGCTTTTTGCACCATGACTTTAAATCAAGATTTTAATTCAAAAAAAAATTGTTTTTAATAACAAATGTGCACTAGTATTTACTAGAAAGAAAGAAAAAAAAAAAGGAAAAGTTAACTAATGTCATTAAGGGTATTGGTTTATGAAATATATTAAAGTTTAGACCTCTTAAAAACACAGTTTGTTTAGCCTAATATATTAGCTAAATAGTTACTTAAATTAATTATTCAAATCTAGATTAAATAATCATCACATGAAATAAACACAACCTAAAAGTAAATAACACAAGATGTGATGACTCAGGAAAACCAATAAAATAACTCGTTTCAAGGTAAAAACTTGGGAGGAAACTATCCCAAGAGAACAATCCACTATATCAAGTTGAGATTACAATCAAGAATACCAATTCGTAGTAAATCTAACACAGTTACCAAACTGGGCTCCGACTCCACAGACTTCCTTGATCTAGATCTTGTTCTCACATGAACCACTTGTTCATGCTTTGATCTTCAATACACTTGATTGCTAAAGGCTTGGCAGCAACTTTTTTCCACCAATACTAGCAATATGGATTTGATCTCTGGTAGGTGCTTGTAGAGTTAGAAGGTTATAAAACCTTACAAATCTTACAAGAGTAACTCTCAAGACTTAAAAAATGTGTATTAGGAGTGTTGGACTCAAACCCTAAACATTTCACGGGTTGTTAAGCCTTATTTAAAATTCTGCAGAATCGCAGTTTGATCGGTCGAGGCTTCTCTTTGATTGGTTGAGCTTAACAGTTTCTGAATTCTTCTTTTTGTAGCTTGTATGTTCTTAAATCTTGACTTGTATCAATTTGAGCAATGTCTAAAACACTTCTAAGACAGTAAGATCTTAAACTAGACTTGTTTTTGTTCTCAATTTGCCGACATATAATAAAATTAGAACCTAAACATTTAAGACTAAATATTTAAAACCTAACAAAATATTTTTAGTAACTTTTTATAGAAAAAAGAAAGAATCAACTAACTTTTTTTACTATTTTTTATATAAATGCTATAGCGAAAAACTATTTTATAACATTTTTACAAACTATTAATATAGCAAATTCTTACTATTTCTAATTTAGGCCCATCACTAACGTCACATTTTTACTTATAATAACTATTTGGAAAATGTTAAAGCCACGTCAGCAATTTGTAAAAATGTTGTAAAATAGTTTGTGTCAGTAGCATTACTCTTTTTATATTTCTCATGAAAGTTGTCTCATGAAAGTTGTATTAAAACTTTCCTAAAAGATGAGTGCTATGTCCATAACATTTTCACAAAAATTATAAGCGGTAACTTGTTATTGATTCTAATTTGAATCTATCACTAAAATTATTTTTTTATTTACCAATAACAACCAATTACAACCTGTCACTTACTATTCATTGTGAAAGTGGTATAAAAATATTACGAAGATAACATTTCTTTTTTTTAAATAGTTCACTGACAAATGGTTGAACGCGCCTTTAACATTAAAAAAAATATATAAATAGTAGACACTCTCCTTTCATATTCTTTCTTCATGAGAACGTAAGCTAACCAATCCTACAGTGTGCGTATACTTTAGGGAGCAGCACAGCGTGTAACTTTGTAAAATTCAACCGAAAAGAAAAATATTGCGCAAACTGTGAACACACAGTACAATCTTGTATTCTTTGTCGTCTAGTATGAACGACATGGTCAGAGAACAATTTTAAGTTGTACGTACTATAATTAACAACTTTTTTTTTTATGAACACTATAATTAACAACTAGGTCCTGATATTTGACCGTTCCATAATTAACAACTAAAATCAACATCTGGACTAGACTGGGGATAAACTTTTGTGTAGTTTATCTGCTAGTGCCCACCAAAAAAGCTTGTGGCGGTTCCTATTGAATAAAAATAAATGGATCATGTTAATGAATGTTCTTAAGGTATATTAAGAAAGTTTTTAATATCACTTTTATGAAAAGAGACCCAACAAAGTGACATCTCTTATGAATTTCTTTACTCTCACTGCTACTATTTTGTTGCTCTCTCGCTTCCTCTACTCTTAGTCTCCTCTCCAACCATCCCTTTTCTCTCCTTTCGCTTCTCATATTTATAGCCAAAAATTAGTGAAAAGTTATGATTACTTTCATGGTTAGTGGGAAAGAAGGTCCAATGCCGTTATTCCTAAGTTGGTGTTAGTTGGGAGTGGGGTGCGGTGAGAGTGGCATTGAAACTGGTTCCCACCTAAGTAGATTTGCTCGGCAGCGACATTCCCCAAGGCACTATCGGGCAGCCGAGAATTGGTGACCCCGAGCAGTTGCCTTAATGTCCAGCAAGTGGTACACCGGGCGTGATCCGGGTGAGGAAGCATGGTGCGTAACAACTAAGACCATTTGCTCAATGTGCTTTAAGGCAGCAGGAGACCTGGGCCTATGGTCCTTGTGGGCCTAGGGCTCGGGCCTCAGGCAAGGAGAGGTTGGTCCGTATTGTTGGGTCGGACCCTAAGGAACAATTGGGCCTGGGGCTCTGGGTGCCGTACAATAATAATTTATCACTTATGATTTATGAGTAATACTACGGTCACAAACTATTTTACAACATTTTTAAAAATTGCTGATATAGATTACGTATTTTCAAAATAATTATTGGTAAGTAAAAATGTGATGTTAGTGGTGGGCTCAGATTAGAACTAGTAAGAATTTGTCACATTAATAGTTTGTAAAAATATTGTAAAATAGTTTGTAACTGTAGTATTACTCATAATTTATTGTGAAAATAATATAAAAATACGGTGTGAATATATAGTACTTTTCTAAAATATAAAAGTCACAGTTCACATGTTATTTAATTTATATGCTTAATTAAGTATTAAGACAGGCCGCCACACGGTATGAAATTTGAACATCGTCACTTATAACGTGGAGGGCAGGGCACGTGGATAAAACTATATCATCAATTCATCAATCATCATTTAATACGAAAAAGACAATGAATTATTATAGATTCTTAACATAAAAGTAATATATACCAATAATATTGCTATTCTCTCGTGATTGCACTAGTCAAAGAATAGTCCAAGTTGCTACTAATAGTACTATATTTCTATAGTGTGAAACCGCTGCTCAGTCCAATCCCGTTCAATTTGGTCCAATAAACCATTCTAGACTTCTAGACCCTTTAACTAGCCCACACGCCTATTATAAATACCAAGACTTCCTTGCTTTTCTTCCTCGTTAAACATTTGCCTTTCATATCATTTTCGTTACCAAAAGTTCAACATTTGTGTTCAAACTTCTTTTTACATCTGATCAAAAAAAAAAAAAAAAAAAAACTTCTTTTTACATAGCTATGACAATGAAGAGAATGAGAGAAGATGGTGGGATAGAGAGCTTAGACATGGCTAATTGTCTAATGTTGCTCTCTCATAGCTTAGAGACCAAGCCCAGGAAAGCCTCACGGGCTGATGTGTTTGAGTGCAAGACTTGTAATCGTCAATTCCGATCGTTTCAAGCTTTGGGTGGCCACAGATCAGCGAGCCACAAGAGACCAAAATTGATGGGGGAAGAACTGAAAGATCTTACAAAAACTCAGAACTTGGGGAATAAGCCTAAGATGCATGAGTGCTCAATATGTGGGCTTGAGTTTGCTAAGGGGCAAGCTTTGGGTGGTCACATGAGGAGGCATAGAGCAATGATGGATGGTGCATTTTCTTCCGCTACCATAGAAAAGAAAGTACCGGTGCTGAAAAGATCAAATAGTACGAGGGTTATGTGCTTGGACTTGAACTTGACACCTTTGGAGAATGATTTGAAGTTACTATTTGGGAAGAAGGCTCCTCATATTGACTTTACTTTGATGATTTGATTTGATACCACAATTGTAGTAGGTGCTAACAATTTTTCATTTCAGATTCATTGATTTATTTTATGTACAATGTCATTCTTTTTAATTTTTTCCAATTTTGTATTGAATATATTGGATCTTAGTTGTAAAAATGGTTTTGGCCTTTTGCATTGGCATGTCCTTAAGTTTGGCATCCATTGAGGAGATGAGAACACCTGCCTATGAAATTTCAGAGAAAGGAGTGAAGTTGGCTCTTACAGAAAGCAAGATACTGCGCGCATCTTCAGAGAACTCCTTTTGCAGATTTAAATTGACTTCTGATTAGTTAGTGTTAGTTTTAGTTAACTCCTTAATAATGATGGAAAGATATTAATTAAAGCTAGCTTGTTAGTATGTTAACTAAATCTCCTTTTTCAATCAAGAATTGTGCTCATCAACTGACGAGCATGAGTCCAAATATCATGTCAAGGTTGAAATGTCTTGGATAATACAAATTTCTTATTCAGAAAACCTAGGAAGCGTGTGTTTTAGAGCAACATGTATCTTATATAAAAGTTGAATAGTTCTTTTGGTAAGTGGCACAATGTATCTTGTGACAATTCTTCTTTATGAAGCATGTTGGAAGAAAATTATAATGCTGTATGTATGTGCACAAAAGCTCATTAACTGATAAGTATGAGTCCAAGTTGTTAGGTCAAAATTGAAATGTGAAGGTAGTTCCATGTGTAGTTTATCCAACATGTGCATTTTTTTTATGTTGATGTTGAATATTTCATTGGTGGCTGTGTTTTACCGAATAATTCTTACACGCTATTGCCTATTTATCTTGTGATTTACAATTTTATTTAGGAGGTCCAATCCATGACTCTTGGACTTGCTAAGCACTGTAAAGAGGGGTAGGGTGTTTGAAAAATTCAAATAAGAACTTAAAATTTGACTATTATGTTGAAAGTTAGCTAGCCTTAATTTCTTTTTCATTACTTTAAAAAACATTATATTATAAAAATGTGGTGTCTCAATCTTTAGCTAGACTATTCTATTTCTTGTTCACGAGTCTTCTTAAAAATCTCTTGGAATAATAATGCCGAATGTCCTAGAACTTGGAGAAAATACAGCCTGTTTCGGGTGTATATTTCTCCTCTCTCACAGCTAGTGGACCCACAACTGATGGATCCCACCAACTGTGAAGGGAAGAAGCATACACTAGAAACAGAGAATACTCCCTCCAGAAGTTGGTTACCACTTGCTGCTCTTGGATGTGAACATTTTCTAAACTTTCACCTGAAATTTGCTCCAAATATTATTCCAAGTCAAGTAGTGTGCGGTGTGCCCCACACGTTGAGGCATTCTAGCTGCCATATTGATGGTGGCTTTTTCACTTATTATGTGAATACATAGCTGCGGAGTAAGCCAAAAACGGCGAAAGAAGGTCAATAATAATATTAATAACAATAATCAAACTGGACTGCGTAAAATTAAGGTGCTAATATGATAATTTGATGTAGGAGTTCTAACTACTATTCTATCAACCGACACGAATACTACAAAACATTCTGGAACGTTCATCCATAAAAATGTTGGTGTTTATATATACAATAGTATACTCACACACTTTTTGTACCATGACTTTAAGTCATGATTTTAGTTCAAAATAACTGGGTAATAACAAATATGCACTAGTATTTACTAAAAAAAAAACAAAGAAGCAACTAACTTTTTTTTATAGTTTTTTATATTTCTCATGAAAGTGGTATTAAAATTTTCCTAAAAAATGAGTGTTACATCCATAATATTTTCACAAAAAATTATAGGTAGTAACTTCTTGTTGGTTTTAATTTGAACCTATCACTGAAATTACTTTTTTATCCATCAATAACAACTAGTTACAATCTGCGGCATACGATTTTTTATAAAAATGTTGTGGATATAGCATTTTTCTCCCTAAAATTGTTCATTAACAAATGCTACAGACCACCTATTAACATTAGAAAAAATATAGTTACAACCCTAAAGTGTGTGTATATTTTAGGGACAAAGTTTAGCTATAAAATTAGTTATAACCTTAGGCTACAACCTTACTTAATATCTTTTTATTGGAAGTGAATTTTGACAAATCTACTATTAGATTATATCTTTTTCTTATATTCTTCATGCTTACAAAACTTTTAGAAAATTAAAGATTAATAGTTATATAATCAAAAAATTGTTTAAATTGCAAGTTTTTATAGTTTAAAATTATGTATAAAATATAGGTTTATAAATCATATAGTAAATAATATTTGATTGATACAAAATTTGATATGTGTATTAAGAGCATAAAAAATATACAATTCAACGGTTAAATTTTCAAAAAATGTAATAATATTTATTTTATTAAATAAGGTTGTAGTCTTAAATTACAACCATTTTTGTAGCTAAACTTTGTCTATATTTTAGAGAGCAGCACAACGTGTAACTTGTAAAATTCAACCCAAAAGAAAAATATTGCGTAAACTGTGAACACAGTACAATCTTGTATTCTTTGTCGTCTTTGTATGAATGACATGGTCAGTGAAAAATTTTAAATTTCTAGTAGTAGTAGCTAGGTCCTGGTTCGACCACCCCATAAGAACTAAAATCAACTCTTGGCATTTTCTCTGTCAAGAGTGCATACAAAGTGACGGTAAAATATCTCACTGAAGCTATGGGGAGCGAAGGTGGACCAGGGTACTTGGATAATTCCAAAATGTCAGCTATTTAAAAGCTCATTCGGAACTTATAGTGCCTAGACAAAATAAAGCACTTCATGTGGAGCATGTAAAAACATACTCCCCACGAAGCAATGTCTGCTACATTGAAAGGTCATAACGGACAATAGGTGTGAATTTTTTGGAGAAAGCGAAACTTCGGGCCACATTCTATGGGATGCAAAATAGCCGAAGAAACCTGGAACAACACAAACTTCAAACTAGGCAACCGATGTTGTCTCCCAAAGGAATTCTTAGATGTGGTCTGGCTGTTCAAGGAGAACCTAGAGACAGGGACGGAGCCAGGACTTGAAGTTAGGGGGGCAATTTTGCTATTGGTTGTGTGTAGTAGCTCTAACCTCCAGCTCTATTGTTTAACAGTTAATGATTATTTATTTATTTATTTGTGTTTTTTATGTGTGCATCTAGGCATAGACAAAATTATTTTGTTTAAAATTTTTTGAAGGGTCGGATTGTTTGTTTTTGGTAAAATTGATTAATTGGGTTGAATTGTTTTTAGCTTTACTATTGGTAATTTTTGTTGTTGGGTAATTTTTTTGGGCTTGTTTATTTTGTTTTAGATTTAAGGTCTGACTTTAAATGGCGGTAAATGCCCAAGTCTCCCTCCGTCCCTGCCGGGAGAGAAGGGTTGGGAAATCTTCGCTATCACGGCCTGGAGCCTGTGGAATAACAGGAACTCAATCCGCTACGAGTGAGTAGGTAAACCATTGCTTTGGAAGCTCGAAGATATGAGGAAGAAATTCGCGCCATTCTTCCTACAAAAAGCCAGAAAATCCCAAGGTTGGTAGTATATAAAGTAAACTTAGATGGTGCAGTCTTCAAGGACTAGGGTAATTGTGGGGTTGGCATGGTGATTCAAAATGACCAGGGCAGCTAATGGGAGCCATGAGCAAAAAACTAGTGTTTCCCTTGAGAGCTCTAGAAGTAGAGAAGCCAAAGTAGTTGAAGAGTGTAAAGCCAGAGACTGAGTTCAAGGCAGAATCTACACGACCTGTAGCTTAGCTATGAAACTATGAACTACATGTAGTATAAGTTTGTTACAATTTAGAGTCCAAGTGTCAGCATCCTATGCTCTTGTCCACGTGTCAGCATCCAAGCTATGATTAGTTAATGCAGTTAAGCAATTCCACATTATACGGAAGTGGTTAATACCTATATATTGGGGTATGTAATCCACATTGATGAATTGAATATCATAACTGAAATTTCTCCACAAATTCTCTTTTCCTCTTCCTCTTTTCTCTTTGTGCTTTTCTTCTTTCTTGTATTGTTCTTGATTTCTCTTCATGGTATCAGAGCTCCATTAATGGCTTTTGCTCCAAGCTCTAGTTCCTCTACAACCCCTTCCACTACAACCACTTCCATCACTCCTATTGTAAATCCATCGTTGTTACTTTTATCAAACATGGCAAGCATGATGACAGTCAAGCTCGATTTTACCAACTATATGGTATGGAAGCATCAAATTGTTGTGATTCTGGAAGCATATTCCATGATTGGTTTTGTGAATGAGTCGTGTGAAGCTCCTGATCCATTTCTGAAAGATAGTGCTGGAAATTTCACAAGGGAGTCAAATCCTAAATTTGTTAATTGGAGAAACACAAAGCAAGCTCTATTCACCTTCATCAACTCCACTCTATCTCCCTCAGTTCTAGCCATCACTGTGGGTCAAAAATCTGCTAAAGGAGTCTGGCAAGTTCTTGAAAAGAGGTTTGCTTCTATATCTCGATCTTATGTCTTAAGTCTAAGGAATGAATTGCTAAGCATTAAGAAAGGTTCTGAGAGCATTGATACTTTCTTTCAAAGATTTAAGGAAGCTAGAGATAAACTTAGTTCTGTTGCTGTTTTCATTGATGAAGAAGAACTTATACATTTAGTTTGAGAAGCTTTGCCTCATGAATATGATGCCTTTTGCTCTGCAATTAGAACTCGTAATGATGTGTTTTCACTAGAAGAGTTAAATACTTTACTGAATGTTGAAGAACGAGCTATTAAGAAGAAATCTGAATCTAGAGAGACAACTATGGCTACGATGCTTCAGAGCGGGTTTAACCAGAATAATAATAGAGGGAGAGGTAGAAATGGTAATCAAAGAGATCGTGGTAGAGGATTCAACAACTTTGGTCCTCATTTTAGGTTTAATAATGGTCAATCTTCTAGCCATTCTAATTTTGGGTTTAATGCTAGTCATTTCCCTGGAAATACCTCTAATTCTCCTCAATTTCCTGGATTTCAATCCAAGCCTGGTTCTGGTACTCCCACAAGTCAAGCTCTAGGGTAGAGTTTTCCTAATTCAAGGCCTACATGTCAGATTTGTGGCAAGAATGGTCACACTACCTTGGATTGCTATCATCGCATGAATTTTCCTATCAAGGCAAACATGCTCCAGCCAAGTTAGCTTCTATGGCAGCTAATTCAATGGCTACTACTGCAAATTTTGCTTCAGCATCTACTTCTAATTGGCTTACTGATACAGGGTGTTCTGATCATGTGACCCCTGATCTGTCACAACTTTCATTACTTTCTCAAGCTACTTCAGGTCATGAGACTGTCACTATTGGCAATGGGCAAGAATTACCTGTCACTCATGTTGGAAACGGTAAGCTTGTTACCCCTTCTCATCAATTCTGTTTAGATAATATTCTTAAGGTTCTTGCTTTAGCTTCAAACTTATTGTTTGTCCATAAACTTTGTTTACAAAACAATGCCTTTTGCTATTTTGATGCAAATCAATTCTTAATTGTGGATTTACCTACGAGGAAGGTTCTTTATCAAGGCCTAAGTAAGGATGGTGTCTACCCAATCCCACTTTCTTCTCCACTCTCAGCAGCTCCTGGTTTTCCTTCATCCTTTGCTTTCAACTCTTCAATCAAGCATGCTATCTCCAGTCAAGCAATGATGTGGCATCAAAGGCTTGGTCACCCTTGTTCCAAGCTTCTTCAATCTGCTTTAGCTTCTTTTCCTAGTAATGTTTCAGTTTCTGTAAATGATGACATTTGTTCTCAATGTAAATACTACATAAGTGCTAAAATGCACAAACTTCCTTTTTCAAAGCATGAAATGTCCAGTACTTCCCCTTTACTACTTGTCCACAGTGATGTTTAGGGTCCTGCCCCTATGACTTCTGTACTTGGCTATAGATTCTATGTCATTTTTGTTGATGATTTCACTAGATTTACCTGGTTGTTCCTTCTTAAACATAAATCTGAAGTGTTTACAGTCTTTCTACACTTTAAAGCTCTTGTTGAAACTCAGTTTGGGTCTAAAATTAAAACCCTTAGAACTGTTGGTGGTGGTGAATACACCAATAATCACTTTAAGTCTTTTTGTTTGGACAATGGCATTCAACATCAGTTGTCTTGCCCTTATACACCTCAGCATAATAGTGTAGCTGAGAGGAAGCATAGACAAATTGTTGAAAGTGGTCTTTCTATGCTTCATCAGTCTAAACTTCCATCTTCCTATTGGTGTTATGCCTTTAATACTGCCACTTATCTAATCAATAGGGTTCCCACTTCTGTCCTTCATCAGTTTGTTAGGTTCTAAGACTTTAGGAACTAATGTATTAGAACTTCAATTTGTCTTATGTTGGCAAACCATGATCAAAACATAGAGTCTAGGTTCAGGCTTGCTCAAAGTATGTTTATTTGTAAAATTGGAATCGAGTGATTGCAGAACTTCAATTTGTATTACGTGCAGATTTATTTTCTGCAGAATTTCAATTCAGCCCAAACTCTACTAAACGTATTGGGTTTCAAGTAAAACACTCCTAGTATAACAAGGAAACCCTAAGGACGTTTTTATAAGTTTTTTGAGAGATTAGAGTGCACCTTGTGCCTCTTTTTGTATCTAGGGTTTTGTACCCAAAATCTCTTTAAAGTTGTTGTTTATGCTGTGTATGTGAATCTCTTGTGAGATCTAGAAGTGTTTGCCTTCACATATACTTAGGGTTATCAAGAATCAAGATTTATGTCAAGAGCTTGATGATCATTCAGTTGCTACATTAAGAGCTTAAAGATACACAAACGGGAGTGCTTGTACTTGCTGTGAATCCAAGAAAGAAGTAGTCTGTGGACTCAGAGCTGTCACGTGGTCGTGGTAGTAAGTTTCCTACTTGAGGTAGCAATAAGATGTTAGTGGTCTAAGTCGCTATTGTGTAAACTTCAATTCTTTCATAGTGGATTTGTTTTACCTTGAGAAAAGCTAGATTAAATCCTCCCCAGGTTTTTTTACCGGTTTAGTTTTCCTAAGTTATCATATTGTTGTGTTATTTATATTTTCGCACTTTACAATGATATGATATATTTGTGTTAACCTAGATTTGAATAATTTGACTAAGTAATCACTTGACTAATTAACTAGGTTAATCTGGTTGTGTTTTAAGGGGTTTAAAAACGTACAAATGGTATCAGAGTAGGTTAGCTCTATTGTTTAGATCCTTTGATCTAAGAGTTGATCATTGACCCCTATTATCATGGATAATTTTAAGTATCTTACTATTTTTTATTGTGATAATTTGAATAAAAAGGACACTGTTGTTTCTGTTGATCTTATTGATGCCTGTGAAACTCTTCGTAAGGAATTATTGAAATATATGAAAATTGCTAAGAAATTCAAGGAAGAGTTAAAATTGGCTAATCTTGAAAAAGAGGAATTGGTTGTTAGATTAGATGAATCTAATAAAAAGAATGAATTTTTGAGAAATCAAATTTCCTCTCAAGATGAGAAGATGAAAAGCTTGGAACAAGAGTTAGTTGAATCTAAAACTAAAATTGAAAATTTGACTAGTACCCAGCCTACTGTTGATAACAAAAGTGTTTATGTTTCTCTTAAGCCTAAAACTGAGAAAGTTTATATTCCTCTTTTCAAGAGGAATAATAAAGAAAAGACTTATTTTGCTAGGTTAGACAAAGGTAAAAGTTCTGATGTTGACGCTGAAGTTTCTAAACTTATGTCTAAACCTACTGTTAGAGAGCATAATAAATCTGTTTTTGTGCCTACTTGTCACCTTTGTGGTGTTGTTGGTCATATTAGACCAAATTGTTCTTTGTTGAGGCAAAAACCAAAATCTAAGACTAGATTTGTTAGTAGGAATAATTATGTTCCTAAATTTGTTCCTGTTTGTCACTTTTGTGGTGTCTCTGGTCACATTCGTCCTAATTGTCATAAATTGAAATTTAAAAATTCTGTATTTCAATCTAGGATATGTGATGATATTTCTCCTGCCATAAGTCCATATAAATTGTTTCATATTCTTTTGAAAAATTTGAGCTTGTTGGCTTGTGAAAAGAATTTGCAGGATTTAAGTCTTTCTCAGAAGATTGGTATAATCCCTTGATAACGCCTTAAAATGTATACTTGTTATATATATATATATATATGTGTGTGTGTGTGTGTGTGTGTGTGTGTGTGAGCGTTATCTCCTTATTACTATGCTTAATTTGCATGATTAAGCCATGATTTGCATGATTAAGCCATGATTTGCATTAGTCCCTATTATTTATCTTTACATAATTTCTTGAATAAGATGCTATTCATTGTGTGTAATTTTTTACTTTCAGGAAATCATGTGAGAAAGATGAGTTTACAGAAATTTGTGAGAGAATGGAGGCCAAACTAGAATTAAAGTGGAGCTAAAGGATCATGCTTAAATGTCTAAGGAGGTGCAGCTGGAGTGCTTGGATCGTCTACCATGATTGGAAGCTTCAAATAAGGAAAGAAATCAAAAAGGCAGAATCTGAAAAGGAAAAATCTGATTTGAGCACTGATCAGTATTTTGGGCGTATCTCTCTCCTCAAAAATCCAATTGATACAAGACCAGATGGGTTGGAACTGTGACTTAAATATCTACAACTTTCCAGTTTTGAGTTTTTCGAAATTCTCAATTTTTGAAGGCCGAAATTAACTCACAAGTTACTGCTGTAAACCTGGACGGAAATTAAAATAGTAAGAGTTTTATTTTTCTTTGGACACTTAGACGTTAGGGTTTTAGAAGGGAAGCTGGTAGAACGAATTTTGGACAGAGCAAACCTTGTATTTTTCTTTCTCTAATGGCAACCTAAACTCTTTGCTAGGGCTAGGGGTTATATTTTTTCTATACGGTATGAATATTTAATATGATTCTTTCTAGGATTTTATCAACGACATATTTGATTGTTCAATTAGATTTCTTTTGATGTATTAGTTCTTTTGTGCTTTCAATAAGTTCAATCATGTTTTTCTTATTGTTTAGATGAATTTCTAATAGTTTCAAATAGAAATCAGGTTTTAAAGTGAATGAGTTTTTCTGAAAACTTTTCTAACGGCATTATCAATCGAGGTTATTATGCGTTCTTGAATTGTCTCAGTTCAACCGAATCATAAGTGTTTAATTGTATAAGAACAATCAATTATGAAATATATATTTTCTTAGATCATAAAGAATTTCATATCGATATAGGGAAACACCCCTATGCCCTAGTATTTACATTATTGATTTAAATCAATTTTTATTATTATTCTTGTTAACAATCACCAAGCAAAAGTATTTTTCTTCTTCACCCAAATTATTTTTTAATTATATTGTCTTTGAATTTACCCCGCTCCTTGTGATTCGACCTCGGTACTCCAAGAATTATATTGCTACGATCTCCTGCACTTGGGAGTGAGCAAGCATCCCTCAAATACACTCTGCTTCACATGGATTTTTACCTACAAAGCCGAAAACTCGTGCTATATGGGTGAGAAAAGATTCTCTAAGGTGAGTGTTATTTACTTGTCCCTGATTTAATTCTTTCAATTGTTTGTGGACATGTTTTGTTTTTTTTTGTTTTTTTTTTTTTTTTTTTGGTTGTTTTGTTTAAAAAAAAAAATCCAAAAACATTGAAAAATTTCAAAAAGACAGAAATATTTTATTTTGTGTCTTGTTTTATTTGTTTTGAGAATTACATGAGTTATAATATCTCATTCTTGATTTAGAACATGCTTGACATTGTGGAGAAACTTGAATAGTATGTGTTGCATAAGTGCTAAGTTAATTCTGATTTTGTGTGAGTATGTACTAGTTTGTATATGTACTCATGGGTTAATTAAGAAATTGATATTTCTTGTTTGTGTACCTTCTATAGCTTAGTTAAGCACTGTCATGCATTGCATTTGCATTTTTAATCATTTAGCATAATGTGTGCTTTTTATTTTTGGTCATAAAATTTTTTTTTTTGAAACCAAAAAGATCTTTATGTGTTTTGTATTATAGATCTTGGATTTATAATCAAGATTGGCCATATTATCTTTACATAACATGTTTATGTACACTGTTTAGCTTGGATGAGCTTATTTTATTGCACTTTACTAGTTTGAGCTTTGTAGTGCATGTTGTGTGGGAGTTGTTTATAGTTTTTGATCACATGATCTTGATTTTGAAGTCACATGCTTTTGATTGTTAGGACTAGAAAATCATAAGAGAAATGCATAAATAACCATCTCACCACTGTTTACTAGCCAATCATGAATACCTTAGTGCATATCATATGATTTTGTGCTCAAGAAAGTGTAGCACATGCACAAAAAGAACATAAGGTGTAACCTCGGTTTAAATAAATTCACAATGAAATTAAATTGCAGTGTACATTATCTGGCTTATTAAATATTTTCACATTGAAATAAAATTGGTGTGTACATTATAAGGCAAAAACAAGAAACTTACATGATTGCAAGCTTGTTTTCTAGGAGATGTAGGAGTTATATGATGTAACTCTTTAGGTAATAGTCCCTTTCAAACTTATGTGATGAATTTTGTAGAAATTGTGATCAATTACTATCTACATATCACCTCACATGTATCTCTTGCTATTACTAGTTGCACACACTACACAAGTTATTCTTTGCTATACTTAGTACATGATATGTGTGTGAATTTGTTTTGGCCATCCAAGATTATATGTTCCTTGATTTTAATGCAAAATGTGTAATGTTTGAGCTTTGAGGACAAATTGATTGAAAATCTTGTTTTTTGGAGATCTAGGTTGAATTCAAATGTTTTTGAAAACTTTTCATCTCATACTCATGCATTTTATTCATAAAACAATGTGCTTTGAAGAGTTTCTGCATTAAAATGCTTTGTTTTTCAAAAATCTGTTTTTTCCAGATTTTCGATCGATCAAACTTGTTGCTCGATCGATCGAAAATGCGTTAAAATTTTTGGTTTGAATTTGCTTGGCTTAATTAGTATTCGATCAATGCTCGACCAATTGAAACTGAAAAATTTTCAGTTTCTAAGTTTTTGACCAAATCTTTTTACATGCATCATTTATGTTTAGGATTCACATGCATTGCATTGTTTTTCTGTATCCATCTTACAGTTTTGCAGTCATATCTCTCATTTTTTTTCACACATAACATGCATACACTTTACTAAATTGGGTACTCAACTTGATTTAAAAATTTATTGATTAATTTTTGAGTCTTTTGTACATTTTAGTATAAGCTATTTTTTGTGTGAACTGCAGAAAATATTTTTCTTAAGAGATATGATGGATAATCAATGTGCAAATATTTTCTCTACTCATGCAACTGTTTATGGGTCACATAATGTCAAGTTTGCATTTATTGAAAGAGAGAATATTTTTTTTCATGTGTATCCTCCACTTAGTTTTTAAGTTTGGTTTGTGTCTTTTTATTTATCCTCACCTTCTAAATTTTTTCCCAAAACTTGTTTGTTTTTCCTATTTTTATAGGGGGAGAAGTTTGTTTTTAACCTTTGTTGTTCATAGGGAGAGTTGTTGCTCTTCATAAGAGGCGTTGTCTCTATTTTCTATAGAGTTGAATTGTTTTGTGTTCCCTTTATTCTCTATTTTCTCTTATTCTCTGTTGCGTATGTTTTCCATCTACCTTCTAATTGGGTTGTTTTTGTCAATATGTGACAAAAAGGGGGAGAAATAGATGACATGTGGGAATCCTATTTGTTTTGTTTAGGGGGAGTTGATATTGTTTTTGAAAGGGGGAGAAAATAAATTTTTTTTTGATGTATCTAACTTAAGGGGAGAGTTAGTTTGCATATTTGTTGTTTTATTATTTTTGTTTTACTTGTATTTTTCACTCATGCGTTTATGTGTTTGTTGAATGTTTCAAGAATATACAGGTTAATTCAGTCGTGGCTGCTGTCTACACTGGCAACTGATAGATAGTAGTTAGGTTGAATTGTATTTGGGCTGTTTGTAACTTTGAGCATTTCATGTTTGTGATGTGTTTTGTCACGAATTGCCAAATGGGGAGTTTGTTAGGTTCTAAGACTTTAGGAACTAATGAATTAGAACTTCAATTTGTATTATGTTAGCAACCCATGATCACAACATAGAGTCTAGATTTAGGCTTGCTCAAAGTATGTTTATTTGTAAAATTGGAATCAAATGATTGCAGAATTTATTGGACTAAATCTGCAAAGTTCGATCGATCGAAAATTAGACTCGATCGATTGAACCACGTGCAGAATTCCAATTCAGCCCAAACTCTACTAAATGTATTGGGTTTCAAGTAAAACACTCCTAGTATATAAAGGAAACCCTAAGGATGTTTTTATAAGTTTTTTAGAAAGATTAGAGTGCATCTTGTGCCTCTTTTTGTATCTAGAGTTTTGTACCCAAAAACTCTCTAAAGTTGTTGTTTATGCTATGTATGTGAATCTCTTATGAGATCTAGAGTTGTTTGCCTTCACATATACTTAGAGTTATCAAGAATCAAGATTTATGTCAAGAGCTTGATGATCATTCAGTTGCTGCATTAAGAACTTAAAGATACACAAGCGGGAGTGCTTGTACTTGCTGTGAATCCAAGAAAGAAGTAGTCCGTGGACTTGGAGCTGTCACGTGGTCATGGTAGTAAGTTTCCTACTCGAGATAGTAATAAGATGTTAGTGGTTGAAGTCGCTATTGTGTAAACTTCAATTCTTTCATAGTGGATTTGTTTTACCTTGAGGATAGCTAGGTTAAATTCTCCTCAGGTTTTTTTACCGGTTTGGTTTTCCTGGGTTATCATATCGTTGTGTTATTTATATTTCCACACTTTACAATGATATGATATATTTGTGTTAACCTAGATTTGAATAATTTGACTAAGTAATTACTTGGCTAATTAACTAGGTTAATCTGGTTATGTTTTAAGAGGTCTAAAAACGTATAGCAGCTAAAAGGATTCTTAGGTACCTTAAGGGTACTTTGCACCTTGGTATTAATTTTCATCCAAGTTCCTTGGCCCTCTCAGCCTATTGTGATGCTGACTGGGCTGGTGATCCCCTTGACAGGAAGTCTATCACTGGCATGGTGGTGTTTTTGGGCAACTCCCCTGTCACTTGGTCTGCTAAGAAATAGTTGACAGTGGCTAGATCATCTACTGAAGCTGAGTATAGGGCTTTGGCTTCTATTGCTGCAGAGCTGTCTTGGATTAGGCAAATTCTTAAGGATTTGGGTGTTTATTTGTCTTTGCCTCCTTTGTTGTGGTGTGATAATGTGTCTGCTCTGGCATTGGCTTCCAATCCTGTCTTCCATGCTCGTACCAAGCATATTGAGGTGGATTACCATTATATCCGAGAGAAAGTTATGGCTAAAGAGTTGCAGGTTCATTTCATTTCTACTCAGGATCAATTGGCTGACATTTTCACTAAGGCTCTTTCTTCTCCTAAGTTTCAAGCTCTTGTTTCCAACCTGATGGGAGTTCCTCCCCTCGGTTTGAGGGGGGATGTAAAGCCAGAGACTGAGTTCAAGGCAGAATCTACATGACCTGTAGCTTAGCTATGAAACTATGAACTACATGTAGTATAAGTT